>WOUI01000276.1:0-46754 GCA_012184565.1 Aspergillus floridensis | reverse complement strand
CTTCCTACCCCCATTTTTCCCTCCCCGCTTCGCTGAGAAACTCCACCCCCCCCCCCCTCCCTTCAACCTCCCAATCCTCACCGGCCTTCTTTGTAAACCTCAATTTTCATTCTTAACATTCAGAAGAGAGCCTCATCTCGACCGGTCCTTCTTACAACGGATACTATTCCACCACGCCTGTCTGTCGGCTTTGTGTTGTAGCTCCAAAACAGGGACCTAGGGGTGCCCTTTTGAGCTGCAGGTTGCGAATCCCCGTTCCTCGATTTGAATTTCGCCAGTTATCCCACCGCCACACTCCATCAAGCGACTTGAACTTTGATCTTATCCAAGTCTCGAAAATTGTGTTTTTCTTTGTATCAAACAATCCGCTCTCTAATCTGCCGAACGGCGGCCTGGACGCCATGAACAATACTACTTCTTCCCCTACGTCCGTGCTTGCTACAAACACCTCTTCCCGAACAAATTCTTCCGCATCCACCGCAGGTACCAAACGCAAGCGCAATGTCGTAGGGAAATACTATGCCGTCAAAGCGGGCTATCAGCCGGGGGTTTACTACAGCTGGACCGATTGCTTGACCCAGGTAACTGGGTACAAGGGAGCCGTTTGTAAGTCATGAATGACTCCAGTCGCGCGGTCGCTGACTGACAACCATACCAGTCCAGGCATTTTCTTCTTTTGATGACGCGAAAGCCTTTCTCACGGGGGCCACTGTTGGCGCCGGTCGCGGCGGAAACAACTCAAGCTCCGACCCCCCCAGATATTACGGTGTCCAGCGCGGGAGAGTGCCCGGGGTCTACACCGACTGGTCAAAGGCGCAGGAACAGATCAAAGGGTTCACCAAGCCGCGATACAAGAAGTTTGCGACCAGAGAGGAAGCCGAGGCATTCGTGAACGAAGACCAAGGAAACAGCGCCACTTTCGCAAAGGCCGCTAAGTTATCGGGGGCGCCAGGCCTGACAGACGCAGTTCCGACGGATGCGCATGGCGTGGCTTTTGAGCCAGGAACCGGACCTTTACCTGTTGGGGCCACGGACGGATTTGATCCCAATGTGCTTCTGGATCCCACCACTGGGAAAGTGATCTACAAATCTGCGGATCAGAAGGCCGCCACAAAGCTGATGTCGAATGGCACCCCGGGGATGTTGCGCATCTACACCGACGGTAGTTCCCTCAAAAACGGGAGAGCGCTGGCTTCAGCGGGTGTGGGCGTATATTTCGGACCAGGAGATTCAAGGTTAGTGACTCACCAAGAGATCATCTGTGTCTTTTCGAGCTCCCGGCCGCAACACGCGAAGATCGCAATGTTCCACTAACTCTTCATCACTCAGCAGAAATGTGTCGGAGCCTCTACAGGGTAGCCGTCAAACAAACCAACGAGCGGAACTGACTGCAATTCTTCGAGCTCTTGAAATTGCTCCGCGCCATCGGGATGTGACCATCTTCACAGATAGCCAATATTCAATCAAGTGTGTGACAGTCTGGTATCGCAAATGGCGACAGAATAATTGGATGACAGTGGGTAACAAACCCGTGGACAACAAAGATCTGGTCGAGTCGATTTTGTCCAAAATTGACGAGCGCAACGAGCTGAAAGTCCAGACCTTATTCGAATGGGTGAAAGGCCACAGCTCGCATCCGGGCAACGAAGCTGCCGACCGCCTGGCTGTGAATGGCGCCCAACGTGGAGTGGCCGAGAAGGCTGCGGCGATGGCAGCAGCAGCCAAAGAGATCCCGGATGATCTGTTTGATGATGATAATGATGATGATGATGACGACGATTTCTAATGGAGAGTCTACTCAGCTGAATCCTGGATGGAATGATGCATTGAACAATGCTTCGAGCTGGTCTGCTGTTGTGCTGTTGTGATGTTGTGATACTTGATTTGCGTTACATTCGAGTAACTCCGCTATACCTTAAGGCAATGTGTATTTAGCTTTCTACACTGACAGATTACCCCTGGAGGGAGAGATACCAATGGACTGCACTGGATGGTTTAGCTGCCCAAAAATTGATTTCTGAACACATGTGGATGGGTGCATACACAGACAGGCCTACAAGAAACGTTAGGCTCAAAGCGGGATGGGAGTTTGCTTTAGGTAGTAAGTAGTTAAATTAGTACCTGTTGGCCAAGCCTTAAAAAATAATAGCCGGGACTTTCCTCCCACTACCGAACCGGCCCTCGAACTTAACCTATTCCTTTTTCCTTACTCCACACTCCGGATTACCTTGTCACTATATCGATTTAGGACCCCACCAGGACCTCATTAGGACCTCACTCGTTGCTTGAGCTGAGCTGATTGCTTTGGCACTCTTACCCTCTCTTTGCTCTGCGTCACCCTCTCTTGCCATCGAGTCTAAACCCCGCTCACTGCGTGCTGCCCCACCAGCCGTCAATCTGGCTGCTACGAAATCCTCGATTAATCGAATGATCCAAGGACATCGCCACGCAGTTACAAGCGCTCTTACTATGATTGAATAACACGTGCTCGTGGACTTTTACATATTTACACGCTTAGAAGAACAAATAGCGACGAAATTGTCTCTCAAAGCCGGTAGTTCTCACCCGGAGACTGACTGCCACTCATGCCTACCCTATCGTTGATCAATTTCAACATAGTCTGTGCGACATTAGGGGGATTCATCTCCCTCTTTGGACTAGTCTCCTACTTATTCAAGGAGAGATTGTACCTATCTGAAGCCTGTGCGTCAGCTCCTCTTAGACAGCAATTGATGCGCCAAAACCGAGACTGACACCACGTAGTAATCTCCTTGCTTGCGGGAGTCATTTTCTCTCCGCATGCCGCCAACTTTATTCGACCCGAGGAGTATGCCCTTGGGTCGGAGCAGAACCTGGGGGAAATCACCATGTACTTCACCCGGCTTGTTCTTGGGGTCCAGCTCGTCCTAGCCGGGGTGCAGCTCCCCAAACGGTACCTGCAGCTGGAATGGAAGAGTCTATCTTTGCTCCTGGGACCGGGCATGGCGGCCATGTGGATGTGCAGCAGTCTAGTTATCTGGGCCATGGTCCCGGATTTCCCGTTCTTGCATGCCCTCATCGTGGCCGCCTGTATCACCCCGACGGACCCCGTGCTTTCCAACTCGATCGTCAAGGGTAAATTCGCCGATAAGCATGTGCCCCGTCCGCTGCAGCGCATCATCGTCGCGGAGTCCGGGGCCAATGACGGCCTGGGGTACCCATTCCTGTATTTCGGCCTGTATCTGCTCAAGTATGTCGAGATGGGAGGTGAGGCCTACAGTGGTGGTGCGGGGAAGGCCATTGGGTTATGGTTCTATGAGACCTGGGCGTATACCGTGCTCTTGAGTGTGGTCTATGGCATTACGGTCGGTTGGATCTCCCGCGAGCTGCTCCATTGGGCAGAGGAGCATCATTACGTGGATCGAGAGAGTTTTCTCGTTTTCGCTATTGCTCTTTCGGTAGGCTCGAGCGTCAGTCGAATTGCGTGCATTGCTGATTCCGGTTGCAGTTGTTCATTGTAGGTACTTGTGGATTGATTGGGACCGATGATTTGCTTGCCTGCTTTGTGGCTGGTAATGTGTTTACGCAAGAGTAAGAGACCACTTTCCCGGCGATTCAGCTAGTATTGACGAAATAGCGACTGGTTTCGACTTGAGACCATGGACGACTCATTGCAACCCACTATCGATATGCTTCTCAACTTGGCGGTCTTCATGTGGTTTGGCGCCGTCTGCCCCTGGTCGTCATTCCTCAACAACAGTGTCATTCCGATTTATCGATTGATCTTTCTGGGAATACTAATTCTGCTCGTCCGTCGCATGCCGATCGTGTTTGCTATGCACAGGTATATTCACCAGATCGAACATCTCTACCAAGCGGGGTTTGTGGGCTTTTTCGGACCCATCGGCGTCGGAGCCATTTTCTACTTGTCGGTATGTCGGGAATTCCTGCAGGGAGTTACAGCCAATGGGACCGTGCGAGAAGACGCGCAGAAGCTTTCCGAGGCAGTCGATGTCATCGTGTGGTTCTTGGTCATCTGCAGCATTGTACGTAGTGCTTTTTTTCCGGCCACGCCTTGCATCCTCGTGGAAACCTGCTGTGCTAACCTAATCTGCAGGTTGTGCATGGCCTTTCCATTCCGCTGGCTAAAGCGGGCTACCATCTGCCCCGAACTATCTCGCAGGCTCTCAGCACCAGCGCGACCCAAGAACAAGATTCTATTCCCATTGAGAACGTCAGCTTCACCCATAGTACCGCGACACGCAATTCAGAGGTGTCGCACAGTCGGGGCCGGAAACGCGGTGCTGGAACCACGTCCAGGGATCCACCGCAGCAGACAGTTTTCCAGATTGGCCGGCCAGTGGTTCCGACGGCATCGCTGCGCGATCAAATTGGAGTTGGTGTTGCGGACGAACCCGCTCGGCCGGTGAATCTGGTCACTCATGATAATGAGGCTGGAAATGCGGCTTAGAGTGTGGTGGTGGGGCTGCAGGGGGGGTTGAAGGCTGGAGGTGTGGGGGATTGGCCACTAATATGCTGTGTGGCTGGTCGATCATAGATTGATACGAGGGCATAGGGTGGGAGTGGAGATCGTATCAAGAAGAATGTTTGTATATGAAGGTGTCATGATGCTGACGTGGGCAGATGGAATGAGGGGGACAATTGCTGTATATACCTTCTCTTCTGGTTTGTGATTGGAGAAACTGTAGGTACTTGGCATAAAAAATATTGAGGTGACAGTGTGATAGTTCTTTTCCTTGTGCCGATCACAGTGAATGATTTCGGCCGGTCAAGTCAGACCGGTGAAGCTTAATCAATAGTCCACCCACTTGACCTGTGTCTCAGTTTCTCAAGAGCCCCTCAATTTTCAGCTTCCTGCTTCTCACCTTCTTTTCCTTCTTTTTCATGTCATCACACCACACCATGACCATGGAAGAAGACTACGACACCCCGATCACCATCGTGGGCGCTGGCCCCGTAGGCATGCTTCTGGCCTACCGCCTCAACCAACTCAACGTCCCCTTCCTCATCGCCGATCAGAACACCCAGACCACCAAATGGCCCAAGATGGATCTGACCAACTGTCGCTCCATGGAGATCCTGCGCCTTATGGGTCTGGCCGACGACTACCGCGCCCAGGAAAACAGCGTGCCTGTCTCCACCGACTTCGATACGCAGTTCGTGACCCGAATCATCGGACCAGAGAGCAAGCTCCTAGGCACTTGGGTAAGCTCAATCCCAACACATTCGCTTTGCATAATCTTCTGTCTCTGTCCATTATCCAGCCCCAAGTGCCACTAACCCATGCGCCAAATAAGCCTGTCCCCTCCGTCGTCACGCAGCGGGAGTCCATCCGCCAGGCCAACGACGGCACTCAACCCGCCGAACCGGGCCAGCGCTGCTCGCAAGTCATCTTCGAGGCATGGATCCGGAAGCTCATCCTCGCGCAAGCGGACACCGGCAACGCGGCGATGCACCTCCGTCTGGGGTGGAAGTACCTGCACCACGACGAAGACGCGACGACCGGGGTGGTGTGGACGACCTTCCTCGATGTCGAGCGGGCCGTCGAGCATCGCGTGCGCAGTCGCTACCTCGTCGGCACAGATGGAGGAGGCAGTCGCGTGCGTCATGCTGCGGGCATCCGCATGCTCGGGGGACCGATGTACATTTCTCCCTCCCCTCAATCTCAACCCTCCCTTGATTGCCCCATTGACTTGAAGCCCAGGCCCATGCGCTTCTACCTCGTCCACTTCCGCTCCCAGGAACTGGCGCACTCGTTCCCCTTCGGCCGCTGTTGGCATATCTTCCCCACGAACGGGGGGTTTATCCTCGACCAGGACGATAAGGATACCTTCACCGCACATTTCCCTATCCACTTGCTCCCGCAGGGTGAGGAGATCGACCCGAAGGACGTGGTGTATCGGACTCTCGGGGGCCCGCTTCCCAGTCAGAAGGCGGGGATCCAGATCGACGAGATCCTGGTGCACAGTGCCTGGACCCCGAATTTCAGTATCGCCGAGACGTATCTTAGTGAGGGTGGGCGAGTCGTGCTTGCGGGGGACGCGGGTGAGTTTGATGATCCCCTTTCCCTTCCCTTCCTAGGCTGAAGTCCACATATACCTCGGGACTACACACACTACATTCCCTTCAGCATACCTCTTACTACCATGCCCCTTCTACCTACCTTCCATAACCCCACACCACCAACCTACTCCAAACTACGATAAGCTCCCAACTGACACGCCAGAAAAAAAAAAACCAGCCCACCGCACCCCCCCGCACGGTGGATACGGTCTGAACAGCGGCCTAGCCGACGCCTTCGACCTCGCCTGGCGCCTCGCCGCCCTCACCCAATCTCCAAGTTCCTACGGCGGGCCCTTGCTCCTGCAATCGTACACCCTCGACCGACGTCCGGCCATGATCCGAGCCCTCGCGCGCTCGCACCGCCACCTCCTCGAACATCTCAAGCTGGCCGCGATGTTCTCGGACCCCGTGGGCATTCTGGAGCGGGATGACGACGACGACCCGGAGGCCGCCGCGCTGAGGCAGAAGATCCGCGCGTTCCTGGAGGGGTCTGGGCCTGAGACGTTGGATCGCGGGGTGGAGTTGGATTTGAGGTATGGGTCTTTTGGGATTTGGGGGGATGGGGATGATAATGGTGTAGAAAAGGAG
This sequence comes from Aspergillus floridensis, assembly GCA_012184565.1. Taxonomy (NCBI): domain Eukaryota; kingdom Fungi; phylum Ascomycota; class Eurotiomycetes; order Eurotiales; family Aspergillaceae; genus Aspergillus; species Aspergillus floridensis. The sequence goes on along the minus strand of WOUI01000276.1, from coordinate 40,103 downwards.
CGGGCTTGGGAGGCGGAGAGGTATGTTCCCTCGACGAGGCCGGGGCGTAGGGTTCCTCATGTTTTCTTGCAGGGTTTGGAGGGTGAAGGGGGTAATGTGAGCGGGGATGAGGTGCTGGGGAAGGGGAGGAGTATCTATGATGAGTTTGGGCCGGCGTGGAGTCTGGTTCATTTCGTGGAGGAGGAGGAGGAGGAGGAGGAGGAGGATGGCTGTGCTGCTACGGCGGGAACGTTTGTCACCGTTGCAGCTGCACGGGGGATCCCGCTCAAGCTGGTCAGGCTGGTCAACGAGACTCATGCGCACCGCGTCTGGGGAGCGAGTTTGGTCCTGGTGCGGCCGGATACTCATGCTGCGTGGCGTGGGCCGTGGAGGCTGGACACGGGGGCTGCAGTTGGCAAGGCGTTGGAGACGGAGCAGGTGGAGGAAATCTTGCGCGTTGTTACTGGACACGAACGCTACAAGGGTTACCAACCGGATCAGGCGCTGGCGAGCGAGGAGGAAAGCTTTCTAAAGCTGGTAGAGGTGTTCCAGCCCCAAGACCAGAGTGTGCATTCGGCGGTGGCTATTGCCGAGGAAAAGTAGAACAGTGAGAACTTCGCTCTACCATTGTCCTCAAATATCCAAGTCAAATTTGTCCATTTACTGCTACCAGGAACCATCGTATCTCTTATATGAACACATTTTATTTCTCAACGCTTTTTTTAAGTCGTAAATCCAATCCTTCTCTTGAAACGACCTCCGCCGCCCAAATTTGCATACACCATACCACACCACACAACATTAGTAGAAAGAGAGAGTCCTAAATGTCTGATCGCAACAGATAATCCCCCACATGCAACCCATCATAATCATCATCCAAGCCAGCCGAACCCCTTACCCGCCACCCCCTCCGTTTTTCCCTCTATCAAGATCTTCTTGATAGACAAGTCTATAAAAGAAATTCATGCAGTCGTTAATAGTCCCATCCACGCCACGTCAAAAGAACCCATCTGCATCAGCGAGCAAACCAAAGGGCTATGCGAGGAAACTGGGGTATATATCAGAGCGACATCCCACCGGACTGCACCGCAAACGCAAAAGATCGTGAAGGAGGTGGATCAACTACAAAATGAGAGAGAAAAATGTATCATGATAACCACAAGTCAAAAGAGGATAGAGAGAAAAAGAGGAGAGCGAATCGCAATACAATACGAATGAATTGAGATAATCCCGCCATAAGCAGCGACATAAGAAAAGAAAATAGCAAAACAAGTCTCGAACAGCGAATCGTCTGGTTGCAGGGAACGAGCCCAACAGTCCCCGCGCTGACTTAAGCTGTTGGAAAGTTGTAAGAGGTGTAGTCACGGACTCGTGGTTACTGGTCAGCTGGTGGCCAGCTGGTGGTTTGCTGCCTGCCAGTTGAACCTTGATATGGTCCTGGAATTGATGGCTGAATATCAGTCCTTGAGGGTTGTCCTCGTGTGAGGCAACAAGATAATAGTCCCGGAGTGTCGGAAGGTGTGTTGATCGTTGTTTGGCTGGGTCTATCGTTCTTGCTTCTTTCTTATCTGTCCAAACAACACTTATAGGATCTAAGCAATACGTTGGTAGAAGAGCAGGTATGCCACCTTGTTGTCACGAGCATTATAACGTCCGGCAGATGACCGGGTGGTGCTAGGTGGCGCCGATGCTCCGTTGGTGCCGGACTTCTTGCCTGGCGTGCCGTTGACCTGGCTCCATCCTCTCTCATTGTCAGATTGGTCATCCTGGTCGATGTGATCGAAAATATTAGCATTGGAGCTGTCCCGCTTATGCTGCTCCATCGCGGCAGCCAGGACCTTAGGATCCTCCTCGCCACCGGCTTCTGCAACATCCTCGCTGCGCACGCGACGGATCACAGTATCATCCAACCGAATCCACTCACGACCATCTTGCCGGCGAACATCAACAGTGTAGTGGCCGCCACTGGCATTCTTGCCGTGGTGATAAATGACACCGACAAGTCGGTACTTGGGCAGTCCGCCCTGTGCCATCATGACGTTGCGCTTGTTAGGTGGGAACACCTCGCGTGGGATTTCCAGATCAAGGGGGTATCCGATCCGCTTCCAGATCTTCTGGGTACCGTTGGTGACGCTGTCGTACTGGAATCGCTTGAGATGGAGAATAAGGACTGGGGGCAGGGTTTCGATGAAAACCTGCTTGGTGGCAGTGACGTTAGGGCCACGTGCAGAATTGAAATCTCCCTGGATGCTCTCCGGCTTCGTCAAGCCCTTGAGAGCGTCAATAATGTTGTTGATCTCGGGGGACCCGATGTCAAGCTGCAGCGGCTGGTAGGGCTCCAAAGTAACAGAAGTCTTGTTGCCGGGAACCTTGAACTCGGATCGGATCTTTCCTCCAAAGATTCTCGTGACCGGGGATTCCTGGGAAATGTCGCCAGACGAGCGGGTGACAGCTGCCTTTTGCTTGTGGCCGACTTCCAACCAACCATCAGATTCTTCAGTTGCATTGCCCGCATCGGTGTTCGAAGTCGTGGTGGTAGATGGCGCTTCCTTCGCAGCACGGCTGCACTCCTCGTGCATCTCCTCCAGAAGGAAACCTAAGAATTCTTGTGCATCTTGCTGGTGGCCACGCTTTAACCGAGCGGAGTTAGTATATGACGCTTCTCTTTTTCTGGAAACCACTCACTCTCATGTCACGGAATCGCGGCAGCTGCCGGATCACATGGTAAACAAACTCCGGGATGAAAGCGTCACCATACTGCTCGAGCTCATTGGCCTTCAGCCTAAGCCGCAACTGCTCCTCTGTGTCAGCAGCATCAATGACGCGAAACTCCCTCATAAACATGATCCTAGAATAAAGTCAGTCTAGTTGAAATACAAAACAACGGCGGAACGGGCATCACTAACAATGCATCGATCATGGGGTAGTCACTAGTGAAGCTGTGTGATGCTCTCCGCCCAATGTGTTCCAGAAATTGGTAGAAGGGGACACAGAAGACCAGGATTTGCAGGACCTGTTCCCCGGTTAGATTTACGGAATGGACTGCGAGTGGATTACGAACTTACCGAGTTCATGTAGCACATATTGCCAGTATTGACAAGACCTCTGGGCTCCAGGAATCCAATTTTGTCGCTGTACTGAGAAACATCTTCTCCCAAGCTCAACAAAACATCAGCGATCATCTCACTTTTAGGCTTTACAACACCGTTGGTCGCAGCAGCAGAAGATCCAGAGGTACCGGCTAATTTAGCCAAGGACTTGGATTTAACCAAGTCTGCCCAGGATTTAGGGGCTGCAGGAGCGGGCTGAGGTTTCTTGGCAGGCTCCTGGGCCTTCTCGACGGCAGGCTCTTGCTCCTCGGTCACTTCAATAGTGCCGCTGATACTAGTACTCTTCGGCGTCTCTGAAGAGCGAGCGGCCTCGTCTTTAAGAGCCTGGCGAGGAGTTCCAGGAGCAGGAACAACAGGAACGACCGGAACAACCGGAGCAGTGGACTTGGGTCCCTTTATCTGAGACTGGGAGCGACCAGAGAGGGTCTGAGTCACCGAGGATGGAGTGGTGGGTTGAGTGGAATTCGCGACCGACGGGGCGACAGATAAGGTCGGCGTCTGGGGCTCTGAGGGTGTTGGCACACTTTCCGCATTCTCCGCGCCTTGCCCCGCATTATGCTCAAGCCGCTGGGCGTCCTTCACTGGGAGTTCAACTGAGGCTGATGAAGATTGGAATGCACGGCCTTTGCGACGCCTGCGAGGAGCTCTGGCAGGAAAAGGCGATTCAGGATCAGACAGCCATGGGAGCTAGTGATCACCCTCTGTTAGATAACGGGATAATGATGATTGATTCCAAGCGCTTACCGGTGGGCAGAATGGCTCTCTGGGGGCAGGTTCGGCCTGAACAGGGACCGGAGGCGGTGGTGAAGGCACAACAGGACTTGCCAGTGCTTGGGCCGGAATAACTGCGGGTGATTGCGCCTGGGTTGCTAAAGGCACAGGCGCCATGCCAACGGGAGACATGGTTGGTTGCAAGGGAGTTGAAGTTCTGGGCTGCATAGGAAGCGTCGGAGGATGGATGTGCGCTGGCGCCATGATCGGCTGGGAGGGCGGGTAGGTCGCGACATACATCGGGCCATATGGATGCTGGTATGGGCGGGGAGGCATCTGCATGGGAGGATAGGGGTACCAGTGGGAATATTGTTGGGGCGTGTATGCGGCCGGGGGAGGATGGCCGTTCATATGGGGATGAAAGCCCATGTACGCAGGCGGAGATCGCATATTCGGAGGGCCTGCGGTGTAGGGAATATCTTGTTGTCGACGAGGGGTGGGCGGCATGGGTGGCTGCCCATGGGGCATAGCGGGCAGATGATGGTTCATCTTGTCCAGGCAGTTGGAGGAGAGGGAAGTCGCCTTGACGATTCAGCCACGCGTTGCCTCAATGGGAGCCATACGAGATCGTAAGAGAAAGACCGGACTGATGAGGGGGGTTTGCACCCGTCTAAGCAGCCATTCTAACTTTCAGAACCAAGTCTGAAAGCTAGGACTAGAAAAAAAGAATTGTAAAGAGGTTCTTTGGCGGTGAGAAGTCCTGAGGCGTCGAAAGGGATCAGCGCGATGACGAGAAGACGAGAGGACGAGAAGACGGAGAGGGTGCGCCAGAGAGCTCGGAGAAGAGCACGATGACTCGAAGCTCAAGATGAAGATGGAGTACTGACCTAGGGCGATGACAGTGTAAAGGTGTAAGTAGCTCTAAGAAACAAAATTCTTGGGATGCGAGGGGAAGGGTGTAAGCAGATGAACAATGGAAAACACCCGGGGTGGGAGTAGCAGCAGCGGAGGGGGCAATAGGCGGGTTTGGCTGGGGAGGAGCTGAGAATGAGATGATGTTTTTTTGGCGGTCTGCACGTGCCTGAGGCTCCAGCAGGCCGCCAAGACATGACATACTCGCCCCTCCCGAGTCCCCTCCTCCCTCCCTCTCCTACCCTTCTTCTTCCTCTTCCCCTCTCTTCTCTTCTTGCGCGTTTTTTCTATTTGTTCTGATGCGACAGGGGAAGCCTCAGGTTCCTGGTGCTTCTCCCTCTCCTTTGCGCTACCCTTCGGGGTCTTCGTGATTGTTCTCTTGATCACCCTCATCTTATCTTCACTCCTTCTCCAAACCTCACCTTTTCCCTTCCAATCAACTTTAGGGTGGCTGTATATTCTGCATCCCCAATCCTACTCAATATACCCACAAGCTCCCATCATTTATGCCCTGCCGTCGTTCACTATTTTCCCCTTTATAGGAAGGTAGTCAACCTCACTTCACGCCATCCTCCTCCTTGATTGCACATAATAATGTCGTCCAACCCTGGCCAGATTCCCACATCCAAAGCGGTGAATGTCCCGAGTCAGCCAGCCCCCGCGACATACCATTCATCTGAGAATAGCGCGCAACGACGCGCTGGAGGTTCTGGCAGTTTTGGGGCCGGCTTAACGTCGAGAACCCCTAGCTCCCCCAGAAACAATCAGGCGAGGAGGACTCAGCGACAACGGCGCCCGAAAGTGTTAGATGATGACGATTACAGTGAATCGGTATGCCCTCCATGGCAAGATCTAGCGGTGTCTGGATGAACTAACCGGTGCGACCAACGCAGGCCATCATGAAGTCTTCAACCAGCCGCAAGGGGCAAACATCCATCACGCATCTCATGAATTTCTCTCTTCCCCCACGCCCTCAGTATCAGCCCCCGCCCCGCAATGCCCGCCGTTATACCTCCTGGGGCCCGGGCTCCGGTTATCACGCGGTGGATAAGGCCCGCTATGTTCATGCAAACTACCGTTTCATTGTGAATCCAACCCAGAACTATCACACCCAGGCGGCTAACGCCGACGTTCACTTGGACTGGGATTCAGTTCTTCAAGTCCTGGTGTCGGAACAAACTCAGTCCGCCAGTTGTCCTATCTGTCTCTCCACTCCGGTTGCCCCGCGAATGGCTCGATGTGGTCACATCTTCTGCCTCCCCTGCCTCATTCGCTACATGCATTCAACTGATGAGGAACATCCGGTGTCTGAGAAGAAGCCACGCTGGCAAAAATGTCCCATCTGCTGGGATTCGATCTACATCTCCGAAGCACGCCCTGTGCGTTGGTTTCGTGGTCAAGAAGGTGATCTTCCCGTCGAAGGCGGCGACGTCGTTTTAAGGTTGGTCAAAAGAGTTCCTGGCAGCACCCTAGCGCTGCCTAGAGACGGGGCCGAAGACATCGCTCCCGGTGCGGATATTCCATGGTACAATGTTGCTGAAGTCGCCGACTATGCGCGGATCATGAAGGGAGGTGAGGACTACATGAAGGACCAATACGATGCAGAAATTTCCGGATTGCGAGCGCAAGAGGTAGAAGACGAACTTCTGTTTGGGGACGATTCTACATGGAGCAAGAAGGCAGTTACCGCCATCAATGAGGCGAAGTCCAGATTAGATGGCATCGGGAACCCTCCAGAGAATGTTGAGCGACGATTTGTCAACCTACCATCGGAAGCTGAAACCGCCGTGAATTCTACGTTACAAGATGCTGCACAATCAGGCAAAGACTCATCTGCAGAAACTTTTTCATCTGAAGGCGAAGGTCTTGACGGGATCCTAGAGAACAAGGTGACTGCCAACAATGCGGAGCGTGCGACTGAGGCGCTCGATCAGCTCGACCTGAACACGACCGGCTCCAAGAACAAAAAGAGAGATCCTGGGACTGGCCGTGGCCCTGAACACCCGTTTTACTTCTACCAAGCTCTACCTCATTTCTATCTTTCCCCGCTGGACATTCGCATTCTTAAGGCCGCCTTTGGTGATTATCCTTCATTCCCTGCCACAATTCTACCACGGGTTGAACGAATCTCCACTGGGCATATTGTCGACGACGAGCTTCGAAAAAGGGTCAAATATCTCGGTCATCTCCCCTATGGATGCGAAGTGAACTTCCTCGAATGTGATTGGCGCGATGTCGTTCAGCCCGAGATACTACAGGAATTCAAGTCTGAAACCGACAGGCGGAGAAAGCGGAATCGAGATAAAGAGGCCCGAGAAGAAAAAGATCGCATCCGTGCTGAGCGGGAAGAAAACGAGAAGGGCTGGGCTTCTGCGTACCGAAAGAGACTTAGTATTGGTAGCAGCAGTGACCCTCCGTTTTCTGACCGTGATTTTCAGCCTTTAGCAAGCGGCGCTTCAGGCCTTGAGATGTCTCCCCCGGAGGAGGGGGGCTTGGAGTCTTCATCAACAAGTCCGCCCAGCAGTCGAACAGTCTGGGGCACGGCAGCGGTGGCACCTCTTTCCCAGCCGTCCAGCTCTCAGGCAGCCACTTCTGATGGTTGGCTTCGAGGCTGGGAAGAAGAGCTCTGGGCCCAGCAAGAACGAGAGGCTCTTGCTCAATCAGCTGCTGAGGGAGCCAGTACACCCGCCCCCCCTTCGAGTGGGAAGAAAAAGAAAAATAAGAAAATTACACTCATGTCGACTAACATCCAAAGAGGCGCTTGATTACTCAGGACCTCATAGGTGGAATTCCAGCTCAGGGAGCAAGGCGACACGTGGACATGGATTAGGAATTACAAGGCAAATTCGCATGTAGACGCCACATGTTTAAACTTCTGTATGATCAATGATAAATATACATTCCTGTATCTCGGTTATACTGGATATGTTGTATGTTCAATATGAACACGAAGGAAAGGAGTGTACAGTACTTCGAAGTTGCCATAGTCATGAATACTTAGAGCCCGTGGGGGATGCAGTTTATTAACCCAGCCAGGCCAATCATTGAGTAAGAGTCGGTTAGTGTGCGTCTTTAGCCAGGTGTTCAGATCCTTTCCCCTGCAGATCCCACTAAGTAATGGACGAGTGTAGACTAATCAGAAGCTTGAAAGGCCATGGTCTGTAGGAAGCAAGGTGTTTTATGTGAATTTTCAACGAGAGTACAGTACAGTCAATCCATGAAAAGGGATATTTTGCTGAAGCTATAATCTACAGGCACTGACCAACTAGTTGTGGTACTTATGGTGTGACTTATAGTTCCTGTGTACGGAGTAATATGTACATACAGTACTGTACTGTAGAATTGCCATCGCGCGGGTAAAGAACCCACTCAGTCTTAGTGTTTCCCCGACCCTGGTGGGCACTGGGCACTTGTTGTTCTTCTTCCTCGATCGCCCCATCATTCTCTCTTTTCCCTCCCTCTCTCCCCTACCCACCCTCTCTTTGTACAATATCAGCTCTGTGGGGTGCTTTATCTCATTGTTCTCTTATACCTACACTCAAAAAGTATTATTAAACTCAATTGACTGCATGGTCCGCGCACAATGACCGTGACTCGTTCCCAAACGGGGAAAACCCCCAAGTAAGTGATTTGTTTTGCGCAAGGGTGAAAATCTCCCAACAAGGAATTCGACTGCCTGCGCAGTCTGAATACCTCAAACCCTCCCTCTCTTTCCCTTCGCTTCGAATTCACCTGCGCGCATAAGAGCTTCACGGCCACTTTGAGCTCACAGTTGGATCAATGGCCAGGAAAATGGAGCGTTCTGGCTTCATCGAGACCCCCGGTCGCCGAGTGACCCGCAGCAGCGTTGCGCCATCCGACGACACTTCCGATTCCGCAGCAGATGCTTCAGGACAAGCCAAGTCATCGTCTCGAAAGCGCTCGTCTCCCAAGGTTAAGATCGAGGAGACCTCGGAGGAAGAGACAAACACGCCCGCGACCAATGGACACGCCGCCATTTCGAATGGCAAGAAGCCACGCATCATTGATGGCTGGGAGGAGGGCAAGGACCCCAAGGTCGATCACAGCGGACATTTCGAGTTTGGAGGGTCTTTGGGTGTATTGTGCATGATGATCGGATTTCCGATGCTGATGGAATACATGTGGCTCGGTGCCACCTATTACGATGGCAAACCGCCGCTTCCTGAGCCGGGCCAGAGCATCCCTGAGTTCTTTGCGCATCTTGGCAACTTGCTCTATGCGGGTGCTTTCCCGTCTCTGAAAGCATGGACGATTTATTGGGTATTTTTCATCTTTGAGGGGGCTTGCTACGTGCTTCTCCCTGGTATCACCGTCATGGGTCGTCCTCTGCCGCACCTCGGAGGAAAGCAGCTCCCTTATTATTGTTCCGCTGTCTGGTCCTTCTACACGACAATCGCCTTGGCCTTATTGCTCCACTTCACCGGCATTTTCAAGCTTTACACGATCATCGATGAATTTGGACCTCTCATGAACGTGGCCATTCTCTCTGGTTTCATTGTTTCATTCGTCGCGTACTTTTCAGCGTTGGCCCGCGGCGCAGAGCACCGTATGACTGGGTATCCCATTTATGATTTCTTCATGGGTGCCGAGCTTAACCCTAGAATGTTCGGTATTCTGGACTTCAAGATGTTCTTCGAAGTCCGCCTGCCATGGTATATCCTTCTGTTCGTCACTATGGGTGCAGCTGCCAGACAATATGAAACCTACGGATATGTATCTGGGGAGGTCGGCTTTCTTCTCATGGCTCATTTTCTTTACGCCAACGCCTGCTCAAAGGGCGAGGAGTGTATCGTTTCCACATGGTGAGTTTTCGGTTCGGGACGCTGTCGGCATAATCAGGCTAATGAGGAATCAGGGATATGTACTATGAGAAATGGGGTTTCATGCTAATCTTCTGGAACCTTGCCGGAGTGCCTCTGAGCTATTGCCACTGTACCATCTACCTTGCCAATCACGATCCCGCTACCTATCGCTGGAACCGGCCTTTCCTGATTTTCCTCTACGGCGCGTACCTCTTTGTGTACTGGGTCTGGGATACGACCAACAGCCAGAAGAACCGCTACCGCCAGCAGGAGCGTGGTACTTTGGTGTTTCGCAAGACTTTCCCTCAACTCCCTTGGCAAACACTAAAGAACCCCAAGACCATCACAGCTGAGGACGGTTCGAAGATCCTTGTTGATGGGTGGTGTAAGTTTCGCAGCGGAAACCCGACATGAGTTATAATTCATGCTGATCTTTTACAGACGGGAAGGCGCGCAAGATCCACTACACCTGCGACCTGTATTTCGCATTGAACTGGGGCCTGATCACCGGCTTCAATAGCCCGTTCCCATGGTTCTACCCCGTCTTCTTTGCATGTATGATCAGCCACCGCGCACTGCGCGATATTCAACGCTGTCGGAACAAGTACGGCGAGGCGTGGAGAGAGTATGAGAGACAGGTACCCTACCTGTTCATTCCTGTAAGTTTGGCTTTTCAGATCTCTCTCTTTTACAAGGAACATCAACTTATCAGGCGAATTAGTACGTCTTCTAAATGACTTCATGCGCTGGAAATCTCCATCGGTACATTGACCATCTCTTTGTAAGGCCGACCTGCGCCGACAAAGATGATCTTGTCAACTCGTCAACTCTTCGACCTTGGCTCTTTTTGTGAGCTCTATTAATACAATCTTGTAATCATCATTCCCGGCCTGATCCTGGAGTCTATCTTTCTGGCTTGTGTTATTTCTACTTCCATGAAAATTATACAATTCCTGTACATTATTAGAATGTTTGTTCTTGTTTGTTTTCGCTTTTGCCATTTTATGATCATCTATGTGGCTTACGGCCTTCTTCGAGCCATTCGCCTGTGTTTTTTTAAGATACCAATGTACATTCTAGTGCATTCTAAGCCACCTTACCATGACTGACCGGTGCACATATGCACTGTAGCACTAATCTTGAAATTGGACTGATAGTATGTGGATCACATGACTCCCCCCCCTCCAGGCTTATCGGTCGGCAATCAGTCCAGAGCTGCAACCCCGCCGCGCTAGCTATTTATCCAGCTGCTTGAGTCTTGCTCGGACGAAGATTGAACTCGATCAGAAGGCAGTTGACATCCCATTTCGAGTATCTGCAACGACCCTTTCATAATGTTGATTCAAGAATCCTACCACGATGTGCCTACCACAGCGGACGGCAGTGGGACCATGCGTATGTTATAGAACTCGCGCAACCAACGTTGATATTCGGCTCCTACCGATTGGAAGGAGCTTTTCTATAATATCGAACCTGAACGCTGAGGGCGTGAATGCTAACATGTACCCTGTCAGGTATTTACATCTATCATCCCACCATTCCAGGATATCCCAAAGCACGGTTCCCGGGCGTTGTAGTATTTAGTGAGATCTATCAAGGTATAATCCCCCGGCCTTATCGAACCCGCTGCAGCCCGGAGCAACATCACCTACCATTGAGCTGATCTCTTGTTCCACTGTATCTGAGCCCAATCCGTTGACATGAGTTCTTAAAATCAGTTACCGGCCCCGTGGCGCGCTTCGCCCGTCAAATCGCCGGTCAGGGCTATATCTGCGCCGCCCCCTCTAGCTACCACGAATTCACCGGTCCGGAAGCCCTTGAGTACAATGCCGAGGATACCGACAAGGGCAATGAGTGGAAGATCAGCAAGGTAACAGCAGTCTTAATATAGGATTGGGAGAGATTGTGCGCATGCTAAATCCCGGCGACCACAGAAAATCGCTGCCTACGACGAAGACGCCTCTCTCTGTGTGGACTACCTCCTGTCACTGCCCACCTGCAATGGACGTGTGGGCGCAACGGGTATGTGCCTGGGTGGCCATCTGGCGTATCGGTGTGCGCTGGATAGCCGGGTGAAGGCGGCAGTGTGCTATTTTGCAACCGACATCCATAGCCACACGCTTGGGAAGGGGAAGAATGATAACAGTTTGGCTCGCGCCGGAGATATCAAGGGAGAGTTGACTATGGTGAGTTCTTGTCTTTCTTCGAGTCCTTGAGGAGAAAGGGGAGGAAGTGAGTACAAGCATAGTCACTGACGTTGATGCAGATTTTTGGTAAAAACGACAATCATGTCCCTCCGGAGGGGAGGGATCTGATCCGCAAGACACTTCATGAGAAGGGGGTCTTGTTTAGCTTTTATGAGGTGGCCTGGGCGCAACGTAAGTTTTACCTTCATCCCCCCCCCTATCATGGTTTCTAGGTTTGGTGCCGAAGGGTGTTGCCAACGCTAATGTGAACAGATGCTTTCATCCGGGACGAGCTCAGCAAGGGACGTTATGACCCTGCTATTACCAAGGTGTGCTTTGAGATGTTGCTCGAGTTGTTTGGACGGACTCTCAAGCTGGATTTGGGGGAGCATGATGGGAAGGAGTTGGAAATTGAGGATATTTGCTAGTGGGCGCAATTCTTCAAAATGAACAATTGCGTTGGGTCAATTAAACAAAAGCTACAACACCACGCCTCTTGCCGTGGTATAAGCATCTAGCACCGCTGGGGTGAGTAGTCATGCAGTGTACTGCTCAACCTACTTTCACTCTCTTTGAGACGTGTAAAGCCATCTGTCTGTACTTCTAGTGGGAAATTTGCTCTTACTTTACAGCTTTGATTATCAAGTAAGGTCCTGAAAACATCTAGTGGTGTCTACGCAAGGGAGCGCAGGAGCCGGGGGAAACCGAGCCAACTGACGATCGGCCTATGGGAGACAGCCCCGAACAACCACGAGTTCGTGCTGTCGCTGTGGAAGTGTGGATTGTCCGTCGGCGAGGATGCATGAACAAATGTATGTAATTAAGGAGAGATGCATGATTGGGGTCGATTCATCTGAGACATTGAGACAAGGAAGGGAGCTCGGGTAGCTCTGTCGATCGTCATGATCGTGAACATTATCGGTTAGCTAGCCTAGGTTGATAATGATGATAGAGTCCTCCGTAGTACTACGGAGTACCCATCAAATTGTGGCTGGGGCGGGATGGCGGTGAAATCATCCCGACGTACCATGCTGTGCCATGCCATGCCATGCCATGCCATACCATCAGCATTCGCCAGCACTTCCACTCCGTCCTCCGCCCGTACTAAGAAGAAAATAGCAAAAGAATGCTGCCTGTCAACGCTAATCGGGCTATTGCCAGAAACCTGGCCAGCGTCATCATTCTTCATGAGGGGAAAGCTGGGACTAAAATAGAAGTGGGATTGGGGAGCCGTGGGTATCGCCCTCGTTATCCATGGTCATCCCAGGGCGACCCTCTCTTTGTTTTTTTTTCCCACTTTTTGATATCACTGAGCCACCCGATTATTTTTGATGGAATCAAACCACAAAGAAGGAAGAGAAAGAGAGGGAAAGGGGCGAAAATCCGACATTAACTCTCTTGTTTATTATTCATACGGTAGCAAACTCTTGAGTCCTCATCCGCAGGAGGCTATTTCCTGGGGTAGCTGGAAGGACCGCAGTAACAACAGTAGCAATTCATGTTTTAGTGAGGTTTTGGTTCCTGGATTTGCTGCAGGGTTTTGTCCTCTCCTCTTGTTGGTCAATTCTCATTTAGTCCTTGTTCTTTGCCCTCTCCACCCCCCCAACGGTGGTTCTTCCGGTCGGATTCTGGGCTGTCTTTTCCACTCAGGGCTGACCATTCGTTGTTATTTGCTGGATGCCGTATTGTGAGTCTCTCCATCACGCTTTTAGCCCCGGGCTAAACCCAGAATTCCGTTCCTCGCTCTAATCTCCCTAATCATCTCTCGACTCTCGAGTCTAGCCTACTCATAGTTTAGTCTAGTCTAGTCTCTCGTCTTCCATGTCTCGTTTGTTTCCCTGGATCATGGCCATGGACAATTGATGGACTGGTTGCTTGATTGATCACGACAAAGTACGGAAGGTGCTGTCTGTACCTAACCTGTCTACCTCACTATCACTAGTTACACCTCTTGCGGCCTTGCCTTCGTTCTCACCTTTCTCCCTCTCTCTCTCTTTCTCCCTCTCTCTCTCTTTCTCCCTCTCTCTCTCCCTCCTTCTCTCCCTCGTTGTCTCTCTCTCCCTGTCTATCCCCTCATCACCATCATCATCACCATCATCCTTCTTCTTAGTCGCCGCCGCATTTCTTCTCTACATACGGACAACGATTCTCCTTCTCTCGCTCGTCCTCGTCAGCATCGCCAACTTCTCACCCACCTTCACCACCTTCACCACTTCCCAGTCCTTCGATACTGATCCATCACTCTTCCATATTTCCGCTCCCCCCACGTCTTGATCCACGTCTTAATCAGCACCGGTGTTTGACATATACGCTGACAGCCTGACGCTCTCCCATCGCTCTTTTGCATTCTGCCAATCATCGTTTCTAGAATTGTTTCTGATTCTTCACATCTTTCGCTCCTCCATCTCTGCCGCTTTTTCTTCAACCCGGTCTCTGTCCGAGCTGCTGCACGACTAATTGCCAACCCAACGTGTCCGCCATCCCGTGTCTGATCCGGCGACTACCTAATTTAATTCGTCTGCCGCCATCTCTCTCTTCAGGCTTTATCTTTGTTTTTCTTCCTTTTTTTTTTTTTTGCTTTCCATTATCTCCAAGCGGGACGATCTTTCGATCGACAAGGCTCTCTTAATCCTAATCTTGACTTTCGCATCTCTTGAACAGCGATCTGCGGCGGAGCTATCGTGACCGACGTGGGTCTAGGCAGGGAAAACCAACTAATTCAGTTACCACTGCCATCATCATTACCTCTCTTTTCCTCTTCGCTACTCCTCACCACCTGACCGCTGTCGCATATTGCTGAGCCCATCTTAATCATGGGTTCGACGCAATTTGGCAATTTCAACGTGGGTTCACAATTGAGCTGCACCTCGAGCTGAACTGACCGTGGCCGATTTGCACGTGTAGGACTTTTGTCGCGATTCCACCTTACCAGTCTGCAATGTATGTAAACCCTCTCACCATATCTCACTCGGAGTTCGGAATATCGCTAACCATTGCCATCTTCAGCTATTTGTCTCAAATAATCAACCTCCAAACAAAGCTTACGGTGGATGTGTACTCAAGGGCATTGAGCTCAGTGGTGACCGATATCTCAGCAATTTGGGTATGGCATGTTAGTTGAGAGGGAAAGTTGATCTCAACTGACGTAGCAACAGGTTCAATTCTCCTGGCATTCATCTCCATCCTGACGACACTTTTTCTGCTATTCAGATCTGACCGCAAACGAGCCGCAGTTGGAAGAAGGTACGTAATAAGAACAAATTGGGATATCAGGGACCAGATGGGGAACTAATTGGAGCAGGGAGATTCAACTATTCTTGTTTGGCTTTCTCATCATTGAAATCTGCGAGATCTTCTCCGTGGGTGGATTCCCTCTGGACGGTGCGGTCCGAAAGGTTAGTTTGCCCAACTTGTCCGCGACGCTCGGCGCCTTATCCATTTTTCGTACAGGGTTTCTCGGCGGTACATATTGCTGCTATTACTGCGACATGCTGGATTCTTCTGCTGAACGCTCTGGTGGGCTTCCAATTCCTTGACGACGGCACGCCCGCTTCGATTGGCTTGATTGTCGCCTCTGGTCTTGTCCTATTCATCGGCACGGGATATATTGCCTTGGATACGGCTTTCGACTGGACAGGCGAATTCGCAACTACCTCCTCGAACCACTATCGCAACATTGCCCTTTATGTGCTGTACCAGCTCTTCCCGCTTGTTTGTCTCGTCTTGTTCTATGTGTTCGAAGTTATCCTGGTGGTGCGAATTCTTGGCGAATTCCGGCCGTTGAGTATGTTCCTCCCCACTTGTTGTATACTTGATGATTCTGATTTGGCTGCAGTCTATTTGACGGCTGCCGCACTCCTATTCGCCATTGGCCAGATCTTCCAATACGTGATTAGCGTTCATCTGTGCGAAGCATCGAGCGGGAAAATCAATGGTGCGCTGTTCGAGACTTTGTTCACTTTACTGGCAGTAGTCACTGTGTGGTTCTTCTGGAGCAGCATCACGGAGGATGACTGGCCCATGCCGATGTCAACCCCTGGAGGCTACCACTAAGCCAAGGGAACCCTATCAGGATCCTTCATGTCTTTGCGACCATTACGCACATCTTATTTCCATGTTTCTTCTCTACGATCCTTGCACATATAGTGCCTCAATACCCATTTGGATTTTGTTCTCGGCCCTCGCGTCGCATCTGCAATTGCGTCTTGCGATGAAGGCCCGTATGTTTACCATGTTTTGTGTGATACCTATTTCACCTTATGTTTGATGATGTCCTGCTAATGTGCCTCGGTGTGAGTTATGTTCTAACGATGACTTACCGCGGCGAGTGAGCCCGAAGGATCACCGTCGGCTATATTTACTGCCTTCCTGTCTCCGTTTCTTTTCACCTTGCATTAGATACCTATTTGTATTGTAATTAGTCGATTTGATGTTCAATAGGATGTACGCAGGATACGTCGAGTCACATGATTCCAGTCTTGGTCAATCTAGGTCATTCGTTGATCCCTGTACGTGTCACCACGTCTGAAGACCTTCTGTGAAAAATTTGCTCGTGTCCCAGATTACTCTAGGTATGACCAAAGTACCCCATTCTGGAAAGGAAACGCATACATCAAACCTCTCATCTTACGAAATGACTGCGTCGGGATACTTGCGGGGCGCCTTTGAGATTCCATATCATCAGGATTGACTCCCCAGAATAAGAAATAGGAATAAACTTCAATATATGCTATGTACAAAGTGAATCAGAATCACCCACGCCCTCATCCACTATCGTTTGGCCGAATCCCTGGCTAGATATTTCTCCATACTCAAAAGGCGATCTTTTCTCCTTCGCAAGAACTCGTAGTGTACCTGCAACGTACAGCATACAGCGCATCAAAAGTTGAAACGATGGAAACCGCCTCTCTGGGTCTGACTCATGCCTATGAGTTCAAGCAAGCTCTCCTTCTACCGCTCCCCACGAATTATAGAACTAAGGATCCCGAAGTGACCATCGGCCGGTATATATGTAGACAGGGGCAAGTGACACGACACCAACCACCGAATATAATGTTTGTTCCCTGATCAGAAACCACCCCGCATCCCCAAATATCACTTAGAGCCTCACCTTGACATCCACGCACGGCAAGGTCCACTCCCTCCGGCCCAGAAGACTGCGCACCCACTCCATGCCAATCCCCGTCCATTCCTGCGGAACACCCACCTCGGCCGATTGGTTCAAGGCAAGCCGCCGCTGCGCCTCATCGATGACGGCCCCCGAGAGTGTCTTGGCGGTCGAGGTCACCGTCTCCAAGAGATACTCGGCTAGGGTCTCGTTGGCGGGGGTGACCGGGCATGAGGTGGGCGCGACGGCGGCGGCGGGGGTGGTGTAGCGCGGACTGAACCAGTCGCCGCGGAGGTCGAAGAAACATCTGTCCGACCAGTGGCAGGAGGAGATGAAGAGGATGAGGAGCAGGGCAGAGCAGTAGATGCACGGTCGGTGGAGGATGTAGGTCAGGGTGACGAAGGAGATGATGAAGAGGGGGGAGGCGTTGGTGGGGATGAAGAAGAGGGGAAGCCAGCTAGATTAAGAGGTGATCAGTATGATGAGAAGGTAAAATGCATGAGAAAGAGCCGAGGTGAGCGAGCGGTGTGGGTGATTGACGATGTGGATGGCATAGAGGTGGGCGCCTTACCTCCGCAAACAGAACATGGTGAATGAGGTGGTTTATTGAGTGTTGTCGGCTGTTCAGATCAGACGGTGAACGGATGAAATCAGTGGCGAACAGGGAGTGCCTTGCGAAGAGTTCCGTAGAGAGGTGGGAGTAGAGTAACGGGAAGGAGTCTCGAGGTGATTGAATAAGATCATCTCATTGAGAGTGCGCATTCATGATCTCCGGTGTGTGGTGTTACTGGAAGTTGCGGAATGGAGGGAGGTTGAAATGTTGGATGTTGCTGAGGTTGTTGGTTGTGTTCATCTTCTATCATCATTTCCGGAGTTCACAGCCATGAGATAGTCTGGCGGTTCGTTACCGATTACCGTCATTGTGTAATCTTACGGTCATTTCTGCATGAGCCACCCTTCCTCCACCGCCACAATTACCACCAGCTCATCTTCTTCCCGCTTACCTCCAATTCTCGCTTCCTCCGAGCTTTTTCCTCTCTCTTTCCTCTTCTCTTTCCTTCACTTCTTCTTTTCCCTCTTCCTCTCTTCCTCTCTTCCTCCTCTCTTCCTCCTCTCCCCCTTCATTCTCGTCACATGTACAATAGTCCGTCCTTTGCCTTTTGATCTTTCTCCTTCTCCTTCTTCTTCTTGTTCTGCTCCATTTAGCTTGCATTCTTTAATTGATTGCGCTGAGTCCGGGTTGTTTTCTTCACACCCGCTCTCACCCTCTCTCTTGCTTTGTTGGCTCTCGAAAGAGAGCTACTTCTGATCTACCTCGGAGCTTGAATTTTCTTGGAGGTCGCCCTCATTGATTGGCGAGCGACAGAAATGTCCACCCCCAACGATCTTCAGGCCCTCTTGGCCAGCATCAGGCCCCGCCCCTCGCCCTCGGGCACCCCTGCTCATGATGCTCCCATGCCGCCGTATCCCATGCAGTATCAGCAGGGTTACCGCTCGCAGCATCCGCAGCAGCACCAGCCGCAGTACGATGGCCAGGGCTACCCTCACCCGCATCTGCAGCAACAGCAGCAGCTCCAGCAGCAGCAGCTCCATGGTTACCGTCACCCGTCGGTTTCGTCGAATATTCACAGTCCATCTCCTTCCGTGAATACTCCCCCACACCACGGCTCGGATATCCTTAGTCCTAATGTTCCGACTCCCCGTGGCGATATGTATTTTCATCAACCCCCGCCGCCTCAGCAGCAGCCCCAGCAACATTACCAGTCCTTGCCTCATAACCCCGACCGTGCGGTGAATCTGCTGAACTTGCTCAAGTTCAACCAGCCTACCACTCCTTCCGCCCCCCAGCAACAGCAGGCTCCGGTTCCTGGCGCTGAACAGTCCACTTACCTACAGCCTCGTGCTGCTGGCCTGGAGGAGCAGTCGAAGGCCCACGCGAGAAATATTTCCGCCTCTGATTTGGTTGCGTCGCTCTTTGGTGGCCAGGGACAAGGTGCTCCGGCCGCTCCGGCCAGGCCTTCGGGCTCCATCTCCGGTCCAGCTGGTGCTGGCACGGGCGAGAGCTCCGCGTCTGCCGGTCCGACCGCTGAGAACACGCAGGAGATGTTGCTGCGTCTTCTGAACCGTCCCAAGTCTAGCCAGGACGTTTCCGACGGGCCTGTCAAGGCCGTTTCTCCGTCTCCCTCGATCGTTGCGTCTCAAACTTCTCCTGTTCCTGAAGCGGAGCTGAGCAACATCCTCAAGTCTCCCACTGAAGAACTGGAGGAGCCCTTGGTGTCTCCGGACGAGGCCGGACCTTCCACGCTTGACAAACCTGCTGCGGGCAAGGACTCGATGTTCACCTATGTCAACCCGTTCGAGCAGCTGGCTGCCGCATCTCCTCGCAAGGTCACTCCGCAAGCCAAGCCTCGGAGCGAGAGTCCAGCTATTGAGATCATGAAAAGCAAGAAGATCACCATCGCCACTAAGGTTGAACCGTCTTCGGCTTCAGAGGCTGTTGAGACTCCACAGACCGAAGGCCCCAAATCGCCTATCTTGGCTGAAGAGCAGAGAGAAGCCGTTAACTCTGTTGTTGAGCGTCTTGTCGATGAAATCGGTCGTGAAATCGAGAACGCCACTAACAAATCTACCGACGAGGAGAAAGTTACCCAGCTCTCTGCTGCCCAGGACGACAGCACTCAAGCTGTGTTGTCTTCCATCGCCAGTCACCTCCAGGAGACGGCTGCCGAAGCAAAGCTTGAGGGCAGTGTGGATAGGAATTCGATTGAGGGCACCGCCACTCCCGCTGCTGTGAAGGAGACTTCCAATAATAGCAGTGGTGATGCACTAGCGGACAGCTGGGAGAGCGCTGAAGACAGTGCTGAAAAGGAAGAAGAACGCATTGTTTCAGTGCACAACTTCCCTCTCAAGCCGTTCATCTCTATTATCGTCAAAGCTCATTCAGGGAAGCTTGCAACCCTCCGCGATGACGGTATCATGGATATCGCTCGGCTTAAGAAGGACTTTGATCAGTTGGATCGCTCCTTGACCTCCGCAACTTCGGACTACATTGTGTATGCGCTAGCGAAGAACGGCGGTATGCGTATAATTCGTCAGGATGATGGAAGTGACAAGCAAATCTTCCGTTCTACCCGCGACCGCGTCTTCAATGTTGCCGTATGCACGTCGCAGACTGCTACTGGTCGTACCACTGAGGAACAGGCCATTCTGGGAATTGGCGTCAGTGGGACCGTGTACTGGGCGTTGATCTCTCGCGCAGACAAAGACCTGTTTGAGCTCGACGCCCTTGAGAGCGAGAGCCTCATCTTCCCCCCTTTCCCGGCCTCGGATGAGAACACTTCGGGTGGCCAGCTGAAAACGCGGGCCAAACGGAGCTCTCGCCATCCTGGGTTCTTCGCTATCGGCCGTGGTAAGAATATCTATGTGGTCTCCCCTCAGGCTGCTATGAATTCTAGCTACGGTGTGTCTGGACCTCAGCGCGTCGTAAATACGGAGAAGTTCTTCAAAGAGCGTGCTCTGAAGATCTCGACCGGCAAGGCTGGCAAGGATTTCATGTTCAGCGATGACGACACAGTCATTGCCTCCCTTGATAAGACTGGCCGCCTCCGTTTCTGGGATATCCGCGAGGTGGTTAACAACCCAGGGTTCTTTGGCACCGGACCCAACCCCGCTGAGGTTCGGGTGCCCTTGAATACGTTCGTCACGGGCTCTCCCGCAGAAAAGTCGTGGCCAACTTCCGTCCTCTTCATCGACAAGCTGCGTCCTTATGTTAAGTCGATGGCGCTTCGTTACGTTCTGGTGGGCTTGAAGCAAAATCACACCCTGCAGCTCTGGGATATTGGGCTGGGTAAGGCTGTGCAGGAGCTCAAGTTCCCTCACGAGAACGAGTCGGACGCCATTTGCAGTGTCGCCTACCATCCCGCATCTGGCATCATTGTTGTTGGTCACCCAACCCGCAACTCCATTTACTTCGTTCACCTCTCTGCGCCTCGATACAACCTGCAGGCAATGTCGCAGGCTTCCTTCATCAAGCGCTCTGGAGAGAAGGACAGCAGTCTTCCCAAGCCTGAGTCTACCGCTTGCATGAGTGGCATCCGCGAAATCTCCTTTGCTTCCAAGGGCCAGCTGCGAAGCTTGGATCTCCTTCCTATCACCAAATCGGCTGGTGATGAGAGTGGTTTGTTTGAGCTGTACGTCATGCACTCGCGTGGAGTCACATGCTTGAACATAAAGAAGGAAGATTTGGGATGGACCACCGACAACAAGATTGTCCGTCCTGTCAATGCTTTGGAGGAAGGGTTCATCGATATCGCTGAGCTGCAGACCTTCCCCACGTACGTGGCAGATGAGCCATCGGTCAATGGTGATGCGGCTCCGACTCCCACCAAGCCGGCGGCTAAGGAGATCATCAAGAAGATGCCTGAGCTCAACACCGAAGCTGCTGTTGGAGCTGGTCCCAGTACCTCTCGCGTGCAGTCACCGACCAAGGCACCTGCTAAGAAGAAGGATGAGTCAATTGACACTATGTCCACCATCAATGGTGTCGACAAGGCTGAGAAGAAGAAAAAGAAGAAGAGTGCTGTCGCAGGCACGAGTGAGCCGACCGCAAAGGGCAAGGAGCCCGTGCTCTCAAATGACGGCCCGTCTAGTGAAGTTCCTGCTCCCACGCAAGGTGCCGCAGACATTGAGTCAGCCGTTGAAGAAGCCGCTGTCGCCTCAAGCGCTCCTCAGTCAGTGCCTCTTGCTGCTCCTGTGGCTTCCGGCGCTGTTTCCGACGACTCGGCTGCTATTCTAAACAGACATCTGGAGGTGCTGCAGAACGGCGTATCTTCAGAGTTCACAAAAAGCCTTGGCCGTGAATTGGAGGGACTTTACACCCGCTTCGACGAGGAGCGCCGCAACTGGGATGCGGCCTCGGCTGCCAAACAGGATCAGGTCTTGCGTCTTGTTTCGAGTACTCTTTCGGATAACGTGGAGAAGAACCTTGCACGCATTGTCTCTACCAGCATCAAGTCAGAGGTTGTGCCTGCTCTGACTGATCTTACTGCCACAGTTGTTGGTAAGCAGCTTAACGGCGTTTTGTCGCAGCAGCTGGGATCTGTGGTCCCTCGTGAGGTGCGCCAAGCTCTCCCAGAGGCTGTTACTCGTGCCATGCAGCAGCCCGATTTGATGAAAGTCCTATCGGAGGCGGTGGGCCAGAAGCTCGCTCCCCGTGTGGACAGCGAGATTTCGAAGGCCATGCAGAACACAATCACCCCAGCCATTGAGAACGTTGCCGTGCAGACTGCAGACAAGGTTATTGGCAGTATGGAGAAGCAAATGCAGGTCCAGTTGAAGCAATTCGAGGCTCAGCGCCAGAGCGATGCTGCCAAGATCGAGCAGCTCACTTCGCTCGTTCGTGGACTGTCTGACACGGTAGCCACGCTTGCTGCGGCCCAGACCGGCTTGCAGAATGAGGTTGCCAAGCTTAGCCATGCCTTGGTCACCAAGGAGAATGTGGTTGAGCGGCAGCAACAGCAGCAACAGCGGCCGATCGCCCCCGCTCGTAGCGCCTCTGTTGACACAAGAACTCCCGAGCAGATTGAGCTGCAGGAGATTGCGCAATTGATGAGCCAAGGTCACTTCGAGGAGGGATCAGTCAAGGTTAGTCCCCAGTGTTAACCAGTCAATTCAGCATGCTAATTGCAGTAGTGGCTACAATCAACTCAGCAAGCGGACTTGTTTGACAACCTCTTTGTTCGCATGAACCCGTCTTACCTGACTAGCCTGTCACCCATCGTGGCCCTGTCTGTGGGTGTAGCTGTGACGTCCTCGTTGCAGACCAACCCTATGGAGCGCTTGACTTGGCTGGAGGTAGTTTTGCAAACGGTGAACCCAATGGTATATTTCCCGTAACAAGCCAGATTTGGGTTCTACGCTAACACTCCTTAGGACCCTGACATCCGTGAAGTCGCTCCTAAGATCATGGACATCCTTATCCAACGATTGGAAGCACTCTACATGTCGGTGGCCGAGACCTCGCCGCACGATCCCATCATCCGAAAAATCGCACCACTGTCGCGCCGCGCCAGGCTTCTGCGGGGTTAAATCTTCTCTCTTGAAAAGTTGATCGTCCAAGTTTACTGGGTTTAATGAATAATGCAATCCTTATGAGGATATTGACTTACAAGAAAATGGGGGATTCTAATGGGTTGTATCACAACATGATTGCTTTTACGCATGAGGATGGATGACTACTTTATTTGGTTTAGCAATGAAAATGCATGAGCAATGATGAGGATGGTAGTTTCATTACTTGGTATCTAGCCCGATCCGCCTAGTGTGATGATTGAACGAGGCATTACAGCTACAAATAAATATGCCCTTTTCCATGGCTGAATTTCTGGTATTATTATTATACTCGTGCGATATGTAATTCTTAAATGATGAGGTATGTCTGGCCATAGATCGTCTTGTCGGCCTGATCACGTGGACATCGAATACTGGCCCTGGGTAAAGGACGCCCTCGGCTTCCCAGTTATTTGCAGCACAAGATTGAAGTGAAGCCCCAATGTCTCGAACTCTTATTCTTTGTTTGACAGTGGGACTGCCTTGGACGGAGACAGCATAGCTAAATTTACTACAAATCGCGCCCGAGCCTACGGCTCCCTCTCTTAGGACAATCTCAAACTATAATTTGGAAGCCTTCCTCGTGGATTCATCTATGCAATCCACCACACATAACATAATTCACCCGTTAAGTACACCTTGTACGAAGAAAGGACATTGCTAACGATACAAACTCCAAACTCCAAAGATACACAGTCTAGCCCCCAGGGATATATGACCCCAACAAACCTCAAAATAGCCCCGTCCGGGCTGCAACCACAGTTTAATCGTCCAAGGAACAGTCTAATCCACCTCCCCAACGTGGACCGTCCGGATTCTGCCCTTCATGTACCTTTCTCTCTCCAATGCGCGAATCTCCAAAATTGTCTTTGAGTCCGCCAGGGTCCAAGTACCGTTGTCCCTCTTCCCTTTCAGGGGAGCACAGGGCCAGCTCCAGCCGCGCAGCTTGCGATCATTGATCGACTCGTGGATGTATTCCCCGGTGAAGTCGCCTTCCTCGCCCTTGGGGTTATATCCGAGCGGCGTCCGGTGCGAGGTGCCGCCGAACACGCCCTCCAGCGTGCGGACCAGACTCGCCGTGTCGGACTTGCCTTGACTGGTTGCCCACGGAGCGAGGTCGCTCTCTGCCACTCGCGGGGGCACGTCAAAGAGATACTCGTCGATATCGAAGCTCAGCTGGCTGTCCTTCATACACTGAGCGATCATCCACGCCAGGGAGATGTTCGCCAGGTGGGGGTCCTTCCCGCCGCCCCCGACGTCGGTGTGAACGCCGGAAAACCAGACCTGGAGAAGCTCCTGGCCGGGGTTCGGGCGCGGCACATGCCAGAGGATCGGGGAGTAGGCGGTGCGCTCTTCGTCCAGCGCCAGAGCGTGGAAGGCATATTTGACGTTCGGGAGCAAGTAGGTATTCCGGAGTTCCAGGCGCTCACCCAGGTCCTTGCCGAGCCAGGCCTTCTGGAACCCCACCGTGTCCCAGACGCCGATGATCTTGACGGTGAAGGGCGGCAGCTCCCCCCGAAACCCCAGCCGGCGTCGTTCCTCGGGCGTGTAGTCGGGGACCTGCTTCTCGTAGAAGTCGTCGTAGACGTTGGTGAAGTTGTCCATGCCGCGGCGCGTGAGCAGTCCCCAGCGGCAGACGAGTCCCGCGATCGCGCGCGCGGTATACGCGCCGCGGGAGAAGCCGAAGAAGAAGATCTCGTCGCCCTCGGTGTAGTTGTCGGTCAGGAAGCCGTAAGCCGCACGGACATTGGCGCTCACGCCTAGTCCGGTGACGCCTGGTGACCGAAACACAAACCTTGTCAGTGGGAGGCCAACAACTGGGTAGGGGTAGGTTTTGATTATGGCGAGATAATTAAGGTGGCAACTGGGCTGACATACCACCCATGTATTTGTCACCTAGGCCGGTGCCAACCCCCTTTTGATAGTAGACGATCTGCGGGACTGCTTTCCTGACACCATTCTCTTCCACGATCGCTGTCTGACTGAGTGTTCGACTCAACCGGGTCACGTTGGACGGCGGGTCTGCAGAGTCGGCTGTGGAGTCTTGCCAGGTTCCTAGAGGTGTGCATTAGCGACAAGATTGCATAGCATCAGAGGTATATGGTGACTTCAGACCATCACAGCAGACAATGAGTCGTTTGTAGGAACTGCGCTCGAGGCTTGTCATTTTGTATATAAACAGATAGTGGTTATATGCCGGGGCAGATATGACTATGCCTCAAGAAGAGATGGTTTTCGAGATCCACGATGCCTCGTCAAAGACCCCGAAGGGTTCCATCATGGCCTGGGGATGGTGCTTATATTTATATTGATTTATTTCATCTGACAGGCGTGCTCTCGGCGACCGAGTCCATTCGTCAGCATTGGCGTTCAGCTCAGCCACTACACCTCTGTATCGAGAGTAAAACTTTGTTCTCAGCCCTGTGGCCACATTTCGAGGCTCATCGGCTAGTCTTCGTAACGATGGCTTCT
Source organism: Aspergillus floridensis (assembly GCA_012184565.1). Classification (NCBI taxonomy): domain Eukaryota; kingdom Fungi; phylum Ascomycota; class Eurotiomycetes; order Eurotiales; family Aspergillaceae; genus Aspergillus; species Aspergillus floridensis. The sequence continues at coordinate 14,695 of WOUI01000276.1, read as the reverse complement.
GTGATGAGCGATCAGTGTTCAGGAATACGAGTAGCAAAACCGCCCTGCCATGGTGATTTGACTGAGCCGAAGGTTTGAATTCGAGATAGATTCAGAATATCATCGAGGATTAAGTTGGATGATCTCAGAGAAACAATGGTGGGTCATGTTGATCGCTTGATTGTTGTTTGTCAAGAGAGTTGTGAAGGCGACGATTGAGAGGGGAGGGCAGAAGGCATGCATGCATGCACTAAACCATATCGACTCAGCAAGCAAATTGAAAGCAATCAACAACAACTTCTCCAGCCACAGCCCAGACTTTCAAAGCCTCATCAACAACAACAACACGAGGCTGACCAGAGGCTAAGGAACAGAGGTTCGTCAGGCCTCCCCCGGATTCAGCTACAAGGCATCACGCGCAGAGTAAGCGGGGTGACACTCTATGCCTGTCGAAGTCAATTTCCCGTATTCGTGCAGCTCTTCAATCCGTTGATGTCCGGCTTGCTCAGCACATCACTTGGCCTTCAACTTCGACGTTCTGCACTTGTGCAAGCGAATTGGGTGTTGGCTAACGCCAAGATGAACCATTCGGTCCTGTAGCTGCCAAGGCTACGGTCGCTGTTGGTTCTGTAGCGCTGTCCAACCGACTTCAACAGCGCTGCCTCCGAAAGTCTTTGCGCTCGGCTGCCCATCCATCCTTCTTCGATTGGGGAGTCATCTGCGGCTCTAACTCCCATGCCATTGCACGGAATGATGAGATAGATCCACGGATTTGAGACGAGACTCTGTGGTTCGGAGGAACGAGAGATGGCACGCGATGTCAAATGATAGATATTGAAGGATAGTCCTCAGATGAAATGTCTTCACTGATCTGGCCTGGGCTATGGTATAACAACATCCTTACCTGTATGTTTCCATCCCACACCAGTACCCCCCTGCGAGCACTATGCTTCCCTTGGATTGGCTCCGATTCGTGTCTCACCTCACACTTATATTATACGCTATTCTGTATTCTATAATGGCTCATCAACTAAGCAAACATGACGATAGGCAATCTTTACTATTCCGATGGCCAACAAGAACTAAACCAGAGACGGAAATTCAGTCGACCAGTGCACACTTGTGCAATTCATGGCAATCCCAAACAAGCAATCTCCGCACAAATAGGCATCTGCTAACGGAATACTGCCAGCTCAGTCTCATCCCCGCACTCGCAGCCTGGTCACTTAGTTCTATCAGCCTTCGCAAGTCTGTGGTTGGTGGCCCGGTCGAATTTCACTGCGCCAAGTCCCATGTTTCTCCTGCAGGCCCTCGTGTTCGATCAGCTAGTTGCTCTAGCGAGTCAGGCTTCTTCCTTGGCCAGGGACCTTTTTTGTCGGGATACCTCCGCTCATTGCCTTAATAGACCCGGCCATGGCCTGTGCCAAGAGGAACCGTCGATTGAGATGGCTGCCCATCACTTCAGCCGGTCCCTGACCTTAGACCCTGAATATATGCCCGATCGTTCTCCGCAGAAACCCCGATATGGCCAATTGGGGTTGGAGGAGGATTTAAACCAGATCCCCTTCCCAGGGTGACGATAATTGAACCGTTTTCCTACCACGCAAACATCATGGCTTTCTCTACGGGAGCTTGGCTTGCCATTGCAGCGACGTTATCTCGAGTGGTGGTATCGAAGCAGGCCGGATACTTCGATTCGTCCGATTGTGTGGCCCCATCGGCGCTCGAATCGTGCTACGATGATGCATCCGAATATTACGCTCAGTGCATTACTAACAACTGTGCTGGTGGCTCAGATGAGTGTTATAATTCCTGCGGGGGTGATACGGCCTGCATGCAGAGTCAATGTCCGAATTTGGGCATTGATTGTATCAACGTGTGTGGATGTGTGAAAACATCCCGCGAAATTGACTGCGCGGCTTCTACTTGTTGGAACCAGGTATGTGGCAGACACTCTCATGCATCTCAAGCATTTAAGACTGACTGAAGAGGGTGGGGGTCGGGGAATGGATAGGTTTACTCGTGCGAGTATCAGAAAACAATCGAAGACTTGATCGATCTATGTCCCTCCGTGAACATCACTCAGCTCCCTTTTTGGCCGCCTCCCGACGACGCCCCCGCTGGTTGTTCATGCAACATCGGCAAGGTCGATCAACGGGAGTTGTTGATCGCGGACCATATGACAACGTGCGCGAATAATATGACGAACCTCGATCAGCTAACAAGCGCGGAGGACATCGCCGAATACGCACGAGCTTGTACTTGCTGTGGGAAAAGTGCTATCATCTCCACGTGAGTTGTCCTCTTCTCTCTACCCCCATCGCCGAGTGAAAAGGCGGGATCGCTGACAGTATCTAGGATATGGGGCGTATGTCCCACCACGCAGCCGGTATTGTTGGGTGCAGATACCTGGTACAACGCCGTAATTGCTCATGACTGGGACATTTGTGGACCCTATCTTGAGAATTATGACTGTGCGGGTGCGCTGGGCTATGGTGTCTCGTCGGCTGGTAACACCACTCAATTCTACAGACCGGGAGACCTACCTGCGAACGGGACCGAAACACTTTCAAATACCGCGGGCGTCATCTCCACCCCCATTAGTGGAAGTACCTTCACCTGGACGTTGGGTACAGTCCCCCACCCTGTTACCGCAATGGCAGCTACAGCTACAGCAACGGCGGATGTTGGGAATTCGGGCAGCACCGCAACTGGGGCGGCGGCGGCGGCGACCACGAAGTCCGAGTCGGCAGCAAGGTACACCATTGCGCCGATAATGGCTGCGTCTGGGGTTGTTGCGCTCACCTTGGCGTTATTGAAAGTCGCCTAAGCCAGGCAATCAATCCAGCCCTTCTGAATAGCCAGTTTCGGACCTTTAGATCACTAAAAGGGACCATACTTTCAGACTTGTGTATATGCTATGATCAATAACAAAAACCGTGTCTTTCCAATGTCCAGGCCAAGATAGGCGGCGCTTATCAGGTTGGGAGTCCGAAGAATCCCTTGGGGGTGTCACTGTAAGCTCGAGCACTGCGATCCGCGGGCCTCTTTCGGCTGTTAATGATTGCGGTGGCTCAGACAAGGACATTGCAAGATTCAGTGAACTCTGCAGGTGAGCTACTCGTTTGATGGGGTGTGTATAATGATTCACTTGGGTATGCGCTCCTAAAAAGGAGAGTTTCACACAATACAATGGCTCTGGGAGAGGATGTTGAGCACAACCGCCAAATCAGCGCTCTGACTTCCTCGACAGGAGGCAAATTACCTCCTTCCGCGGCTGTCAGGTGCACATCTCCTTGTTGGTTCTGGGGCTGAATGATAAGTGTCGTTCTGATCAAGTGCTAGGTACAGTGTAAGGGATATATCGGAATCTCTACGCCAAAAACAAAGGCATAGCTGAATCGCCAACTCCCAGAACAAAGACAATGACAGAAATTCACCTGACAGTGGTTCTTGTTTATCTAAATTTCGGTTATCGGTCTGGAGGTATATCAGCGAATATATAGTCACAAGAAGCAATAATGCTGCTTTGACTATCTCTCCGGGAATTCTCTGTGAGCTGCAAATATCGGGCCTCTGTCTACTCCAGCGCTATCAAATAATGGACAACCCGAACAATGACGAATATTGGTGGGGTGCAACCGTCAGGGCAGCTGAGGATATGAATTCAGTGGAAAGCTTGGACTGTATGTACTACCATGGCCCTGAGTATCCACAGTGTCCAATCATTGTGTTGGAGGATGATCGCCAGTGGCGCTCCCTTGAGCTGCGAGATTGCCAGCAGAGATATTCCTTGAGTGCATCAAGCATATGACCAACCAAGAACTGGCCAATCTCAGCCAGACTTGCAAGTATCTGTACCTGATGCTTCGTTCACTGCTCCGGAAGAAAGCCCGGCAGTTTGCACTGGCGACCCTGGATGAGTACCGAGAGCTGCTCTGGATCGATCGAAACGGTCGAGCCCTCTACAAATACTGGCAGACAGACCTATACTCTATTCCTTTCTCCGAGCCCGTCTTCGAGGCTGTTGCGGCTGGGGATTACTCTCTTGTTGAGTGTCATTTGCGCGCCGGCGTGAGTCCCAATGCCTACGGGCTGGAGGGATGGCCCTTACTGCCCTGGGCCGCTCGCAGTGGCCGGTTGGAGATAGCGCGGCTGCTGCTGGACCATCCTGCCATTGGTGTCGGGCTCGTGGCCTGCGATGAGCAAACCATTCCCCGATTGCAGTCCACTTCCATTGGACATTCTGTGCAACCGTCACTACCACTGGAACTACCATTCAAAGAGAGATCTTCGCCTGCTAGAATCTGTCGTTCGCTCGCTCCTATACAAAGGGGCGACATTCGAACACTTCAACGCCTTCCAGTATATCAGCGCCAGTCCGCATCGACTCCGGTTCATGAAGGCGGCGATGGAGAATGGTTCCGATCTCCAAGCCGTGGTCATTGGCATGCTGCGGACGACCTGGTATCACCACCACGAAACCCCTGCAAAGTTCGCTGCTTGCCAGCCGGACTCGCGATACCTTAAACTCGTCGTGCGCGTGGCTCCCGAGATCCTGGGTAACGTAGGGAGGGGGTGGCAGAAAATCGGCGGAAGCCGGCGGCCGGCGACCTTCACGAGGAGGGATTGGAAGAAGTTGCTACGGTGGCCTCAGCGAACCTATGGCCTTGTTCCCGGGAGAGACTTCCACCGCCGCTAGAAGCGACGCAAGGAACCCGTTGGTTCTGTATCCCGGAGCGCAAGCTGCGCTTGTCGGTACTTATATGTTAGAAATGAAGAGAATGTATGTGCTCTTGGCACCATATTCATTGAATACTTGGCAAGTATGTGCTTTTTAGGAAATGTATGTAGCGTGTTTGATTATTGTGTGTTATGTACCCAAAGGGTATGGTTGGTAGTGGCAGATACTTTGAGGTTGAGGTTGGTGTCGGTTGTACAGTACGAGTAGCCAACTGAACCGTGGGAATACTGTGGAAATAAGGTTTGGTACTCATAACACAACTACCTCTAATTTTTCAACAGCAAGGCCTGCTGGCCCAATGGTAAGGCGCTTGACTACGAATCAAGAGATTGCAGGTTCGAGCCCTGCGTAGGTCATTACTTTTTGCTCCTTTGCCGATATAATCGGCCATATCCTAATCCTACCCAGGGGCAATACCACGGCATCGACCTCATCCTCCTGAGGTTCGCCGGGCATACTGCCACGGGCAATAGGATACGGCCTGATGTCTTCGTTACATCATACATGCCGGGCCAGAAGAAAACATCCTGGTCCCGGACTGTTTCATCCGCAGGGTCACAATTAACTACTGCATACCGGTGACATATATCTGCGAACCTGAGATAGATCGATCATACACACTCAAATAGGGCAATCGAATGGTACACACAGCGCAAATCAAGAGATAACGAATAAAAATAAAAACACGAAGTCCTTCCGACTCATACGTGATGACCCGAGAAGGATACGTCCATCTTATTGTCCGGCGGAAAGCCCACCATGACGTTGATAGATAGTCATAAGGACCCCATGATGAATTGCCCGACATTGTACCCAAAAACACGTTCCCAGAGGTCTTATCAAGGAGGCATGGACGATGTATAAGCAAGACAAAAAGCAATGACCTACGCAGGGCTCGAACCTGCAATCTCTTGATTCGTAGTCAAGCGCCTTACCATTGGGCCAGCAGGCCAGCTGATGTCTTTTACTGCCTCTATATAAGCTCATGGAGGACAGCATGCTCTGATAGCCATACCGCACATAGCATCAGCATATACAAGAGTATTGGTGCCTTGCAGAGACGGCTCAGGACCCGCGCCAAGCGCCAGTATACACACAGGCAGCACCGACCTCGAGTGTCAGTACAAAAGCAACCAATACAGTGGCCAGACCGAATAACGTAACGAGGGCGTAAGATATGATAATACAAAGTTTCATCGTGCCCAAGAACCGGGCGGTCTATTGAGATATCTCGAACTTAATTCGACAATGACATGCGATGTATGAAACTCAGAATGGCTGTATACCTGGGTGCATTTGGCCATCCAATACACTTGTTGCAAGGTCAAGGGCTCACGATGTTTCAACCTGATCTACTGTTGCAGCTAAATGCGCAGGCTGTGCCGGTATATAAACCCAGGTACAATTTACCCCACTCGATTAAAGAAATATACAAAAAATTTGCCCAAAGAAAGCTTTATAGAGACAGATTCTATTGTTCCCGCAGATCCAGCCGGAGTTCAACATACAATGCGAATCTAACCAGAGGCCGAACTTCTATTTTTTTTTTTTTTTTTTTTTGCAACACCACTACTAGCATATGATTAAGTTCTCGGGTGTCCGTATATATTTTTATTAACATCTTCAACCTGCATCAGCTACGACACAAGTAAAAAAGGCAAAAAGATTGACCTACGCAGGGCTCGAACCTGCAATCTCTTGATTCGTAGTCAAGCGCCTTACCATTGGGCCAGCAGGCCTTGCTGATGAAAACTGCGTTGAGCTTGTGTTACGTATCTCTCTGAACCACAGCGGCGACTTGGATCTAGAAATCTAAACCTGGAACCTCGGACTATGTGGGGCTAGCGGGGCGGAAAGAGTCCGTCGCTCTTCAAATCACCTCTGGTTATCGGGTGACTCCTCCTCTCTACTTACTCATAGTCTCTTGGATCCTAAGTACTCATTTACTCTTCCTAGAACCTACGCACACCCATCATCATACTAATCCCAGGCTAGCGAAGTGGCCATTCACACACACTGGACCCCCAAACAGCCGAGAATCAGACATAGGACATGTATTATGCAACAATCAATACACAGCTTGAACATTGATGATGCGACCCAGCAAAATGCGAGGTTCTCCACAATCGAGTCGGTTGCATGCGGCACATGGGAGGAATGGGATCAATTTCTCAACCTTGAAATGGACGATAACACGTGTGAACCCACATCATTCGATGATGAGAAGATCAATCACCACAGAGACTCAATGTCACATGGGGACGGAAGCTCAATCGCGTTGGCCTCCTCCATCAATCCAGCCCACGCCTGCCCTACTACTAACTTCGAAGGAGCAATCCCCGAGCTACACCATAGCTTCACTCATGTTGAACCCACCGTAGCACAGCAACTGACCAGTGGTGTGGACGCGGATTGCCATTTATCAAACTCCCTCCTGTCAAACCACGTCATCCCAGAAATAGACAGCGAACTGTGGCCGGCGTCGAGCCTCGAACGACTAGCTGGCTTTGACTCTCAGTACCATCCCGATAGCCTACCGGCTACTTCACTCCATGACTCCCATGATAGTCAGGCAGCGCTGCCCGCGTTGGATAGTGGCTTTGGCAGCGCCTCGCTATTAGTGCCCGCCCAAACCACGCCACCCATGTTCAACCCGGACACAGAACGCACGCTCCCCAGACGAAAAAGCCGATATGCGATACGAGGCAGAGGAACGAATGTCGCCCCATCCTACATTCCAAACCCACAGTTTGCCGCCGACCCTTTACAGCGGTGGCAAGATTCACCGCCAGAAGATGAACCGGCCTCGCTGTCAGCGATCATGGAATCCCTGAGAAGATTCCCGCCAGCCTATGATCAAGAAAGCAGCCATGGAATGGGTACCGCAAGCCTGGGTCCATTGCATGATTCTTTCAAGGGATACCGGCATCGAACCACGTCGATACCCAGCTCTCAAAGTAGCGCCCACAGTGTCTCTTCGCAGCCCTCTTCCACCTCGGCCAAATCGGCAACCTCCCAGAAGTCCAAAGGTCCGATACGGTCTTCCAAAAAGCGTGCTACTGGACGTGTGCGTAAGGGCAGGAGTGTGAAGATGAATCCCGCGGAAAAAGGCCGTCTGTTTTGTTGCACCTTTTGTTGCGATCAGTTCCGAACCAAATATGACTGGGCTCGACATGAAAAGTCTCTCCATCTGAACCTGGAAGAATGGGTCTGTGCACCCCAAGGCGGGACAGTATTTTTTCCTTCTACTGGGAAAAGGCATTGCTCGTTTTGCAACATGCCAGACCCGACAGCGGAACACCTCAACGAACACAAGTATGAGCCTTGCATGGGTGGTACGCGCACTTTCCGTCGCAAGGACCATCTGGTGCAACACCTGCGACGGACGCATCATCTTGAGACCCTACCCCAGATCGATGATTGGAAAGTCCAAGGGCCTCCAGTTACGTCTCGCTGCGGTTTCTGTGACCAGAGGCTGTCGTCCTGGGAAGAGCGAGTCGATCATCTCGGCAATCACTTCCGCAGTGGATCGACGATGGACGACTGGCGAGGGGACCATGACTTCCCTCCGGCCATTGCCAAACTTGTGGTGAACTCGCTGCCACCGTATCACATTGCTTCGGATTCGCGTGTACTTGTGCCGTTCTCAGCCACAAACTTCCACCACTACGACCATCTCAACCAGATAAAATCACGACTGGGGACGAGCGAGTTGAATGCCGTTGACCATGAAATGAATGCCGACAGCCAGCTAGGGTCTTTCGGAGAATCAGTCAGTGCTGGGTCGGGGAACGATATGATTGAGGTCCTTGTGTTCCACCTGAGTCGCTTTGCGCGCCAGCAGATGGACAAGGGGATCATTCCTACGGACGAAATGCTGCAGCAGGAGTCGAGGCGACTGGTTTATGACTGCGAGGATTCATGGAATCAGACCATCTTTGATAATCCCAAATGGATTGCCGCCTTCCGACGCCAGCATATTGATCAAGTGGCAGATTCTGAGAGGGATGGGATGCTGCATCATTTGGATGGATTTTCCCTTCATGACGATTACTACAGACCAAAATTAGATAATGCATGATGACAGAGCACAACAAGACTGACGGCAATTATGTACAAAATGGCGCACCTAGTGCGAAAACTGTGGCCACAGCGAGGCAAAGAGAAGCTTTACTCTACCCTGAGCACCGACTGGCTACGATGTACCCTCATTGTTATTCCGCTCGTCACGGCGCCGCTTGCGTGGCGTTTCATTCGAATCCTCCATTGAGATTCACTTCAATGGGATGTCAATCTGAACGGTTGTATGTAACGGCGATACACTTGAAGTGGAATAAGAGACTGACAGTTTGAGGATATAGTCCCGGCTCATGAGACAAGAAGCAAACGAGGGGACAAGAACTTTGCCCCTAGGAAGGGTGATTGGAACGACAACCGAGGCCTCGTAACAATCACCGGCACAGCCAAGGTGCCGGGAGTCATCATTGGCGAGATTATCTTTCTGACTCCGCCTAGCCCATTGCCACTGCACCGACGTCATACAGACAGAGGACAATGGTATGGATCTGACAAAACGATCAGTGTCAGCTGTGGAAGCACAGCCTACCCGAAGTCCAGGATTGCAAGTGTATGTGGTTGACACCTCAAGCTTGGTATGAAGAGTCTTCAGACGTGGTGGAGGAACTCGATCAATGGAATGGAATCGGACACGCACCGCAATCGAGCAAATATCCTTCGAAACCACGTACTCCGGCGTAAGGAGTCGGACAGGCGGTGGTCACTTGCTTTGATTGGGCTGCCAGTACTTGCCTCCTGGGACCATGCACTATCCGAACTTGAATTGCATATATGACTCCGCATATAGACGGAGTATGCCGCCTGTAAGGGTCAGCGGAAGCTGTGTATGGGCCTCATCGAGCTTCGATGTGCAAACAGGCGGTTCTATGCAGTCCGGAACAACAAAGCTGAAGGGAAAGGAACAAGTTCCGCCCTTCTTAAACTGCCGCGGCGAGGGAAAGATGTTGGTGGAAAGAGGATGTCGCAATTTGAGGAATGTCCTGGAAGCACCGATTCGTCGATCGGTATGCGGAGGGCCGGTTCGCTCGTTGTACACCCGATGAATACCTATGCGGTTTCAGCTGATGCTCATGGCCATGGCTTCCATCATTGCTGCTTATCCTCAAATATGATATTGAGATGGTCAAAGTCCACATCGTGCTCGACTGTAATGGCTGCGGTTCCATTGATCTGGTCCGAGTTTGTGTAGGTCTTGATGGTGTTTCCTTGTTCACCGACCAGGTTTATGGAAATGTTCACGCTCTTCCGGGCCCATAGCTCCTGGATGGCCTTGATACATAGATTAAGGCCAGTGGTGGACATTATGAGGACACTCCACACACAAGGATTGAGGGATGGCTGTGAAGTCTGTGAATGAGCAGGAAGGAATCATGGTACTCGCCTTATAATCACCCAAGAAGGTATGGAGTAGTCAAAGGATGTGTGTCTCATCTCTCATCTCTCATTTCATCGTACGCATGCTTCTAAGGCGTGGGGTGGGCTCCATTCCAACAGTGTAAGTCAATAAAACAAGTGGGCCTGCCAAGGGTAAAGGGCGTGCTCGAACTATAACCAGGGACTTACCAACCTGAATAAGCGTGTTCCGACCTGGGTGCTTGGGGTCATTTGGGTGGTTGATGGGGTGAGTTCAGGCTGAGAGTTATTCGGCACGAAGGTAATATCTTGGCGTCTTAGTATCCTGATATTGTGGGTGAATGCATGCATGGCATTATTAATCAGTTGATGGGCAGGGATGTCAATTAGCCCGCCATAGGTCATGGGACTTGGCTGTACATGTGGTTCAAGATCAAAACAGAGATTAACTCTAGATAGACTTTATCTGGACCAGATTGGCATCCTCCACTTCCAAGCCTAGAACACAGACATTACATGAATCAAGACAAGCATATACATATACCCCTGCATCTGAGTCCATTGCAGGACCCGTAGGCTGGGCATCAGCCCCGTTTGCACAGCATGGTGCTGACATGCATCCATCTGAGAGCTTTTCAGGTAGTTAGGGGTTGATGGATGACTCAGAACGAAGACTCAGCTCGTAACTATCGACGATGGCTGACTCAAATTGAAACCCACCCGACGCTTAAAATCCTAGCCTGACATGCCACTTGTTGTCACTTGCAGGAAGTATAGTATAGGACAGTGAGTCAGTGAGGGAGTGGGAGAGTAGCTTTCCAACCTTAACAAGAACCCCGCTCGCCAAGCTTTGAGCATAGATCGATTCTTTCAAGCGAAATTCATGCAATATAAATCAATCAATTAAGGCTTGTTTGTTATATACTGTCAATAGTCAAAGGACAAGAGTCAGGGCCACAAGACTACGCCATCCCGTTTTCGGACCCCGCCAGACTGTGCCTAGTGGAAATAGTATATGACCATAGCTTCCTACCAGTCAACTATCCTCATCCCCTCTGTCTTCCGCAAACTGAACATGGACGCAAAGCCAGAAGATATCTTCGCATTCAATATCACCCGCGAGCTGGAGCACACGCCGTATGCATGTTCGTCCCTCACGCGCCTAAGCGGCGGAACCGTCAATTTTGTCTTCCGAGGACTGCTGTCCCGACCCCTTGAAGATGGCACGAAAAGCGTCATCGTCAAGCACGCAGAGGGTTATACAGCTACAAATCGGAACTTCAAACTGACTGCTGAGCGCTGTGTAACCCCTTCCCTCCCCCTTCCCCTAGTTGGAGAAGTTTCGGAAATGGATAGCTGACAAAGACCACTCAGCTCTTTGAGGAGGCCAGCTTGAAGGCCCTCAATGGGCTCCCCAGCACAGTGGCCCTAAAGGGGAAGCCTGAAAGCCGAATCATCACAGTCAAGCCTCCTCGACTCCTCACCTTCAATCCCAACACCAACACCGCCGTCCTAGAGGATCTCCCCGATTCCCTGGATCTGAAGACATTCTGCATCTCCTCAGCTGCGTCGACGACCATCTCCCAGCAATGGGCTGTTTCGGTTGGAAAGGCGCTGGGCACTTGGCTGTGGGCATTCCATCGATGGACCGACGAGACGGATCAGGCGAACGTAGTAGCGGAGCTGGAAAAGAATCACACGATGCGAGACTTGAAACTCTCCGTCAACTACGGCAGTCTCGCGGAAAGAATCGATCAGTATCCCGCTCTGCTGGGCGAGGCTCGCGAGGTATTCGAGAAGGTGCGGGTAGCGGCGGCCGCTGAGGTGGAAAAGAAGTGTGGACTCAGATATGGAATCATCCATGGGGACTTTTGGTCAGGAAAGTAGGTCATCTTCCTCTCTCACAGTGTATAATTGCTGCAACCCCTCGGGGGATATCGAACGGCTGACGCGACAGCAGTGTTTTGGTTCCCAAATCGGCGCTAGACTTGAGCCCTCAGACCTCGCTTTTCATTGTGGACTGGGAGCTCTGTCACTTCGGCCCTCGGGCGTGGGATCTGGGCCAGATGCTCGCCGAATTGTATATGTTGAAGCATTACAGAGGCATCGATGCTGGGCCGTGGATGATTGAAGGCCTCCTCGAGGGATACCAAATGCCAGATGAGGCATTCGCCTTCTGGATCCTGATTCACGTCGGTGTTCATTTTATCGCATTCGGTTCTATGATTCAGGGCTGGGGGGCTCCGGAGCAGGTTGCGGACCTCGTTCATTTGGGCAGAGATCTGATTGTGAAGGCATGGGAAAAGGACCGGGAGTGGTTCGGTGGGGTATGGAAGCATTTATTCAAGGACTTGTAGATAAGACATGGTCTAGAGCTCTCTACCGTTCAGTTGGTACCACTGTCCAAATGTACTGAGCATCGGTTGTATCACCCCAATACCCTACGGGGGACAGGATACCATTGGTCCACGTCCAACCCCCCCCCCCCCCCACCCCCCCTTACTGCTGGTTGTTGATTGATGCCGTCAAAAGAAGCCATTCGCATTCTACGATGTCATCCCAGCTGGCTTAGGATCGTGGTCTACTCTTAGGGGCAGCTAGTATAGTTGGCAAACAACGTGATGGTGCGACCGTCCAAGCCTTGTATGACCTCGTTCGAGTGTTGAGCCTGAATTCCACCGACGCAGGTTGTGAACTACCTTATTATCTGATAGTAACTTTACATAGCATGCAGCATGCAGCACGAAGACACAGCCAAATCCCAATCAATGCATTTAGTCTGCTGAATTCTGACTGTTGGCTATAAGCTAGAATAGGTTCTGCCTAGGTTTGCCGCCTTCATGCAGCTGCAGGCTGACCGAGTCTATGTAGGGGCCATCAAGTGGCTGGATCTGACGCAGATTTGCTACTACAAAGCAAGTGTGGTGAGCATCTTGGCTAATGCTGGGCGTCTCAACAACAGGGCTCGTGCTCGGGTGTTGAGGATTTGACCTGTGATGATGATGAGTCCTTTCGTCCACCCTTGCTGGGCCGAGCATTCTAGTTCTCCTGGGCAGTCAGAGTGAGACTGCCCTGGATCGGAATTATGCATCCGGTGGGGTGGGCCAGAGTAATTATATAGCTGTCGGGATGTCGCGGGCTTTGTCTGAGAGGGTAGACTAGAGATAGAGAATTGACATCATCTATGATCATTGGGGGGGTAGTTAACTAATGGTACTCGAGTACTCATAGCAGTTCCAGCAGTGCAGCAGATCCCTCGGCCGATCCACACACCCTTAGGAAACTAAGCGACTCCAAGTGACTTCATCAGTAAGCTATACCCTTTAAGCCCCCCCCCCTCCCAAGCTTATATGTATCGCTGTTCCAACTTCCAACCTGGTGGTGCTCATCCTTGTATCAAATCAATTAAACTCGTGCGTTAATCTTCACCTGCCATTGCTTGGAACGACTTTGTTCTCTCACCTACCTACTCCTACTGAGTATACACTATCAATCTTATATTTCTGGTGGCTCGGAACATTCGGATCAGAAGAAGCCTTGCTTTGCATCTCACCCCCCAATTGGCTGTCCAATTCCTTGATTGCATGTTGCCTGGCTATCTATCTCTTCGCCCTATTTTATCAGCGAGATTTTGACATCGCGCAATTGAGTCTCTGGCTGTATAAGAATCTGGAAGTCTGATGATTGCGCTGGGTTGTGTTGCTGTTGTTGTTGTTGTTGTTGTTTGAGACCACGACGACAGAGCTTTGCGAAGAGTGACGTTGTTGTGTGGGCGTTGTCTTAACTTGACTTGACTCATCCGCCCACCACCACCGCAGCGCGACTTCCCACTCTTTTTTTCACCTCCACTTTTGGCTACGACTGACTGCACTGTATCGTTCTTCCCTCACTGCTCCCTCTCTTTCTCTTGATTCCCATATCAGAGAGTTGCGCAGTTTCCCTTACCTTCACCCCAAAAAATCCCGCCCCCCCCCTAACCACTTTGACACCTTACTTTCATCGTTCCCTCTCTCTTAATTCAGGCTGCGTCCCTGCGCCACCTGCGGGGATGTCTCAACACACAGATATTGCGCGTTCGGCCATCATGACCTGTGCCTCAGTTCCGGATCACCAACGCGACGGGAAAAAACATTCTGGAACTCCGTCACAGTCGTCACAGTCGGGAGCCGGGAAAGAGGCGAATCTTATGCCTCCGGCGAAATCGCTGGTCGGACGAGCGCTAGGGAACGAACTGCATTCCTCCGATGCCCACAAGGGATCCCAAGCCTCCAAGGACGGTGTCGGGTTCGCCCTAACAGACACTCCGATTTCTACCGCACCCTCGTCTCCACAATTGTATGTCTTTCCTTTCTTTTCGTCTGCTCGTTGGTTAGCCTTCCTGCACATGTCCCCTACAGGTCTCGATTGAGTCGACTCTGGCCGGAAGAGCATTCTAGATTTTTGCCGCAGCCTGGGGAGTGATCGGCAGTTTGCTCTGGGGTCGGGTTATTTCGTACCGGCACTTAGAGCGGTCACCTTTCCTCAGATTACCCCCCCCCCCCT
>WOUI01000275.1:0-47001 GCA_012184565.1 Aspergillus floridensis | reverse complement strand
CCCGCCCCAAAACACAACAGAGCCTAGCCGCCCCCCCCCCCCTCCCCACCTCCCTCCCCGCCATCCAGCGCATCGTCCACAAACACGGCGCCCTCCTCATCCTCGACGAAGTGATGAGCGGCATGGGCCGCTGCGGTACGCTGCACGCCTGGGAGCCCGAGGGCGTGGTCCCGGACCTCCAAGCCATCGGCAAGGGGCTGGGCGGCGGCTACGCGCCGGTCTCGGGGCTCCTCATCCACGAGAAGATCGTGCGGGTGCTCGACGCCGGCACGGGGGTGTTTCGGCATGGTCAGACCTACCAGGGCCATCCGGTGGGGTGCGCGGCCGCGCTGGCGGTGCAGAAGATCATCCAGCGGGATCACCTCCTCGAAAATGTGCGGCGGATGGGGACGTACCTGGGGCAGAAGTTGACGGAGCGGTTGGGGACGCATCCGCATGTTGGGGATGTTAGGGGGAGGGGGTTATTTTGGGGGGTAAGTTTCTTACCTTGTTTGTTGTGTTTTTCCAGTAATTGTACAATGGCTGACGCACACCGATTCATGCACGGTGGTGTAGATTGAGTTTGTCAGGGATAAAGCGACAAAGGAGCCGTTTGGTCCGGAGACGAAGGTGGCCGGGTTGGTGCAGGAGACGGGGATGGATCCTCGGTTTGGCATCTCCTTGTATGCCGGCAATGGGACGGTGGATGGGGTGCGAGGGGATCATGTGTTGTTGGCGCCGCCGTATAATGTCACCCAGGAGGAGGTGGATTTGATTGTTCGGAAGACGGGCGAGGTGGTTGAGGCGGTTTTTAAGAGTTTGAAGGTTGGAATGGTGGGAAAGGTATGAATGAGTATGTTGCTGACGGTAGATACATGGGGGGGGTTAGCCCTGGGATGCTTCACAAGTGATACATTTTCACTATTGTATGCAAACCAAATTGGCTGGACTACAATATCATGCATAATCAAGAGTTACTTCCAACGGAAATTGTTTCTGAACCATCATTCTCGCTAAGACATATTCGCCCAGGCACAGCTTGGCCCAGACCCAAACAAGGACTACAAGTACAGTACACAAAACTGCAAGTATCTATGCCTTGGCCTCGATGGCCGCAGCCTTGGACATCGAACTATCCTCCTTGCTATCTCCGTTGGCAATGATGGCAGGCGCCGGTCCCTCTTGCCACATGCTCGCCACCGTTTCGACGGCCCGTTCAATGACCACCCGAATCCGGTCCCTCAGCACTGCGTTCGCACACTCCACCTCCAGAGTCTCCAGCCAGACCCGCGCAACGTGCTTGTCGACCTTGATCTCAAGTCCAGGAAAGGGGATACCCAGCGCCTCGAGACGAGCCAACTCGGCCGCTTCCAGCTCCTCCATTGTTTCGTCATCCTCATCTTCTTCCTCGTCCTCCTGCTTGATGGGCGTTTGGTCGCCAGCCTCGCTTTTGGTCTCAGGCTTGGCTGTGCCGTTTGTGAGTCGGTTAGGAGGGAGTCGTGGATGCTCGATGGCCACGATCTCAGACCCAAATTGCGCTTGTAGCATCATGAGCAGGCGTCGGAATCGCTCTTCCGGTCCTAGGTTAGAGTGGGGATTGGGCAATTCGTCAACATCGTCGTGTTGGTGATGGTGGTGGTGGTGATTTTGCTTCGCGGATTCTGCAAGATGAGTTAGCCATATACATTGCAATCATGCCCAGATACCAACATACGTTTCACAGATGCAGGGCTGCTTTCCACCGTGAGAAGAACGGCCATAACGGCGTCCGCGACTCCATCGTTCATAATGTTACCCTCCCACTCGAGCTCAAGCTCACGAGTGCGAGCATGGTAGCGAAGTAGCACACAGCCCATGACAAGGTACGTTTGCGTGTCCTCCATAGGGATTTCCTCATCAGCAGCCTCTTCTTTGACCTGGCTCGCTTCCGTATCTAATGTGCCGTCTCCGCTTTCCTTCTTAATCACCTTTTGTGGAGCGCCCACCTCTTCAATAGCGCCGAAAGTCCCCTCAAGTGCCCACTTGATCAAGTCTATGCTTGCAGAGCTCAGTGTGAGATGCTGCTTGCATACGATGGTGGTTGTAGTGAGACCAGCGTACTCCCTGAGATCGTCGGGAGCCATCAACGACAAGTCAAAGCCGTTCTCTACGAGAACTCCAGTCATCAAGTGACCGTCGTCCTCCTCGGTCGGAGGTGCCACTTGGGCCAATTTACCAACCACTTTTGCAATCTTGTCCTTCTTGAAAGGAATGCGGACCTCATCGCAGTTGGCCGGAGTGTACACCTTCACTTTGACGGTCTTCTCGGCGTTTAGGCTGAGCAATTTGGACTTGAGACGCATCATCTGATGTTTCTCGCCGTGGACCAAGATCTAAACAGGTCAATCAGTGTGGTGTCACAATTCCGCTCGAAGGTATACATACCACAACAGGTGCGGAGATTTCCTCAATGAAGTTCCGGTTCTGAACACCGTCCACATGGGCTGCAAAACTGATCTCATCCACAGTACACCGTCGGGGAATCATGACCTTCTGCTCCTCGTCGCCGTTTCGTCTCACCATCCCTGACGCCGCTCTGGTCATCACCGCAGGAATCTGTTCTGGCTCATTCAAGATTTGTTTAGCCATCGTGCCTTCCACACTGTAACCAGTCATGACAATTCCGTTGCGTTCGTTGGGGGCCCATCGCTCTAGCAGCTCTCGACTGGTTCCCGTCTGAAGCATACCCGGCGAAGCCAGCATGACACAGCCTCCTACATCATCAAAGCGCTCCAAGCTGCGCAGACTCCGGACGAACTTGAAATCCCAGGGTCCTACACTCAATGCGTTGTCCCCACGCGCCTCCGCCTCCGCCATACGCTGACGGTGGAGCCGCTTAATGTTATCGTTCATTGAATGTATATATGTCTGATACACGTTCATACATCTTCGGGCCGTATTTCCGATGTAGTAGATAGGGATCCTCTGCAGCTCGGGGTGTGTGTCCCAGTATTCATCCAAGATGAGTAAGATTTCTTGGGCGCGACCTAGAGCAAATACCGGCATCAAGACCCTGCCACCGCGATTCAAAACACCGGTGACCGACTTCATCAAGGCGGCTTCACGCTCCAGACGGGGTGGGGTAGACGAGATACCAAAGGTGGATTCGGTGATGAGCACATCGATCTTGATGCCTTTGGGAACCTCCGCCGGGATCAGATGACGGTCTTCCTCTCGGGAATAATCGCCTGTGAAAAGAATGTTCAAGTCGGCAATGGAGACTAGGAACATGGCAGCGCCGAGGACATGACCGGCCGGGTAGGGAGTAAAGCGAATGCCGTTGACGGTGTGGGTGGTGTGGAAATCAATGAGCTCGATTTGATCAAGTGTGGTGTGGTGATCATGCTCGGTGTACAAAGTAGTGCGTTGGTCCGACGAGGACGACGTGTTGCTCACTCGCACATTATCCTGGATGAGCCATTTGTAAATAGCCTTGGTAGCATGTGTCATGAACACACGACCCTTGAAATTCGTCTTGCTGAGTACATATGGTAATGCCGATGAATGGTCGACGTGGAAACTAGGAGGAGGAGGAGCATGTATCAGCGGACATTCCGGTGAAGCACTGGCACGAGTGTGGCAGATGATTTTGCTCGCGAGGCATTATACAAGGACACAACATGGAAGATAACATCATATTTATTGGAGTCTCATGTACATGAGCGGGGATTGCTTGAGGCGATAGCAGGAGCCATCGCCAGACGTACCCCGGGGGCGCATAGGTCTATACATGGTGTAGCACACAGGCGCTAACAAGCTCGTCTTACACGACGACGGACAGTCTGGCAGAAACGGCGAAACACAAAGGAGAGGCTATCCCACATACTGGCTGATCAGTAGAATATCTACCGTACTCAAGTCGAACTCGTCAAAGAAAGGAAGAGCCGAGAAGCCCTCCTTTCCAGGATGCATACCTGCATCGAACTATTGCAGTTGGCAAGTCAGCATGGCACCAGAGCAAGACATAGGACTTTGCTTGTCACCCACCATGACAGTCTTTCCCTTGTACTGAATTATATGACAGGATCGTCCGACTTCATTGCCGCCTCCCAGACAGTGAAAGGCCAACTCGTCGGCGGGGTCGACCGGTTCATCATCGATAGCGGCGTTCAACGCCGCTGCCTTGCGTTTAGTGGCCATGATGCGCACCCCGGCCTGTTAGGCGATCGAATGAGTCAGGTCTCGAGTTAGTGTAACTATGCGCAATGCAATTATCAATTGTTGCGCTGTTGACGTTGAGCAACAGTCTAGCTCCGACAGTTGGCTGGCTGGCTGGCTTGCCTTTGTTCAAATGGAGTCAGTTAGTCAATCAGTCAGCGCTGGAACCACAGGCCATGACAGGCGCTGAAAGAGGCGCTTTAAACAAGATCAGCAATGGCCGGGTGACGCTTGAAGAAGGTGACTTGTTGTAATAATTTGCACAAGGTTCCAATGTCTCAGAGTCCCAGACTAACCCTGGTCCATTTCCCGATAAGAAACGGTGTTATGGCGCGACAGGAGGATAGTTCAAGCTGGAAGGGAAAAAGACGCGGTCGGCGGCTTGGAACGGCCTGGCCGTGGTGACTAAGGAGTGACTAATGGGTTAAGCGCGGGCTGCGCGGGCCTTTAGCGCCACGTGACGGGCCTTTCCGCCGCATCGGGTTGGGAAGCAAACCTCGTCCGCAGAAGCTCCCCTTCCCGATTTCGAAAAGCATCATCGTTGGCTTTCCCCTTCGCTTTATTCATTGCGCATACCCCCAACACCTACCACGACAAGTCTGTTCTGACTCTCTGTATGCTTTGAATGTCACTATCGATGTCGTGAAATGGTTACAGTTAGTGGCGGCGGCGGTTATCAGCACTCCGCTCGGATTCTCAACATATACGCGACGCTCCAATAGACGTGACTGAGTTTGATCTGAGTCGGAAGTAAATTCATCGACTGTCGCATACTAGTTCACCATGGCGCAACCACCACCACCTCAGGGGCAACACTATACCCCATCCTTCTCGCCCCCGGGAACCTCACCGTCTCCTGGTGCTCCGTCGCCGATACCGAATGGCGGTATTCCTCCTCCGAAGCGACAGCGCCTTTCTCCTCTCCCACAATCTCAGTCACCGTACGCCTCTCCCAGCTTCGGTACTCTGCAACTACCACCTAATCAGTCTGCTCCGTACAATGCCAACAACTTAAACGGTGTTGCGCCTTCATCAACTCCCGGTCCCCCTCCACCACCACCACCACCTCCTTCGGGCACGATGGGACCTCCGTCAAGACCGGTTGAGAAAGCCACGGACGCTGCTGAGTTGACTGACGTGTTGGCATCATCCGGAATCGATGTGCGTGAGGAAGAGGCCTTCCTGACCAGCAGCTACTCCGGACCAGGCGTTCAAGCGCAACAAGCTCCCCGATCTCAACAACCTCCCGCCCCGCAACAACTTCACCATCAGCCACCACCCCCACCCGCCGCAGTCAATACCTCATTTTCCTCACAGCCATCGACCACCGGCACCGCTCCTTCTACTCCGAGTTTCGGTGATAACTCACATTACAAACCACCTACGACCCAAGACTCGTTTTACACAGAGCCAGCATCACAGCCACCCGCTCCTTTCAAAGACCCTAATGAACCAACCCGAGAGGATAGCGAAGCGGCACGACGTGCGCAGTATCACCTACAGCACTCATTCCTTTTGACCAAGGTTTTGGAGCAGAAGTTGCAGAAGCGAGGGTTTGAGCTGGGCGTTCGCATCCCCGCGGAGGGCTTATATCACCCCGTCCCCGGTCGCCAGCAACCGATCGAAGTGACGGGACCGGATGGGTCGTCAATCATCCGTTCGGGACAGACGATTCTCAATCAAACTGGCGCCCCCTTACTTGATATTCTAAGCCTCATGTCGATTGCCTGTGAGGAGCGTCTGCGCTCAGTTGTGGATTATTCTTCTACACTGGCGAGAAGTCGCCGCGCACATTCCCACGGCGTGGTTCCTGCTGACTGGAAGGATGTGGCTTCTGCGGCTAGTGTGACGAATGGGAGTGCGGAGAACCCCAGCACGCCAGCCAAACGTATGTTCGACTATCCATCGCTACTGACTCAATGTCACTAACAGTATTAGGTCCCAACCCAGCCACGGATCAACAAGGCACGAGATCCCTACTTGAAAAGTACCGCATCATCGCGGAGAAGGACAATTCTAGTGAAGACGCTCGTGCGACGAAGCGGGCGAAACGCAGTGCGAGTGCTATTCTTGGCGACGGTGTAGCCATCCGAGCGGAGAGTGTGGATATCCCTGGCTCTGGAGCCTCAACACCTATTGGAGAGAAGGCACCCAGCATCGACAAGAAGGGGCTCACCAAGAAAGAAGCCAAGAAGTTGATGGACGCGAAAGCCAGCGAAGCTCAGCAACATCAGCAATCTGTGGAGACGGCACGGATGGCAACCAACAGCATGCTTTCTGGGCGAATGTTCGGAGCGAAGAAGTCATATTCCTGGTTGAATCGTGGATCGGCGGCAGGCAGTGGGTTTTCCACGCCATCCCGTGTTAACACGGCCACGCCTACCGCCGGCAACGAAAAGGCTGGCCGCTCGGGTGAACCAGCGCCGGCCCCCGTGAAACGACTGGGGAGCTGGCGGGAGGACAAGGCGAAGGGCGCTGGGATCCAGGTTCGGGATATTGTGTTCATGCTCGAGCTCGATGGGCGTGGCCCTCGCCACGTGCAGAAAGCTTACTCGAAGGACGTGAAGGAGGATCGAGCAGACTGAGGGGAGTTCTTTGTCACTCACTGCGCAGGATCGTGGTTTATTTGGCAAAGTAGCTGAACTCGGTGGCGTTGCCAATTATGTTTCCTTCCCTTTGATGCATGCAGCGTCTTGAGCTCTTCCTTCTCTTTCTCAGTCTCTCCTTCTTGCATTCCATGTTCTCGTAACAACTCTTATTACCCATTCTCTTTTAATCTGATTGGGACGACGCTGAACCGCTGTGTTAAAATATGACCTACTAGCTTCTGGAGAATGAGCCAAGGAATGAGGGGACGGGGGGATGATGATGTTGCTGATGAAACTCCGAATGACAGCAAAGATGAAAGCACGCATTTTGTGTATTATGAATTCGTTGCATAGCCTTTGTCGTACTGTACTTTTACTTTCTGGATCATAGCACCGAACTTCGAAATCATGAGTATCATGAGTAGAGCACCTGAGGCACCGAGGCGCAAAGCCCGGGGATTTTCCTGAGCAGGTTAGGGCTGGCTCCGAGGCCCCTGCCCCCCATGAGTCTAAGTCAGTCCGAGATTCCCGTGGGGCAACATCCAACCATGGCCGCCGGAACGCCTCACCATTCTTGGGCGGTAAATTATTCGTTTGTAGCTCAGCACTCTCGTCTCAGTATATTACAGTAGATACCTATTTCTTGCCTCAACCCTTCCTTCCAATCAACAAAACCTGCCTGCTGTAGCAGGTGATCTGGCATTCTAACCAGAAGTATGCATATACTAAAGAGAAGTTCAGCAGCCAGCCCACTCCAAACCCCTCCACTCGCGATGCATACATAGCAAGATTTCGACACGAGTGAGGAGAAGCGCTCCACAACCTTACGCCTATATTTACTCATACGTAGCAGTCCGAGGCTCCGAGTTTAAAAAGCCCGCGCAAAAGAGAAGTAAGTGTGTGTATGAGTAACACGCAAAACCCTCACCGTCCCTTTCCCCACCGCCTCTAGGCAGAACTTCGGGATAATGATGTCAGAGGACGCAGGGACGGAGTAGCATGTCTGAGTCGCGTGTGGCATAACGTAAATCATGAATCACGATTTAGTTACGGATCCCGAGTAACGATTTTAGTATGCGGGCAACGGGCAAAATAGTATCAGGGCAGAGGACCGAAGCGGAGAGTGAGAATGAGGGAGGGAGGGGGTAATTGGCTCCGGTTTGGGGCCCTCCGATTCCCGATGGCCCCGAATTATTGCGCTGCTGCAGCGCACCTGGCAGCGGAGATTAGCACCGAGATGGAGATGGGTGGATGATCTTGCCTCGGAGGCTCAGTTGTGCACCATCCCATGAGTAAAGTTGGCTCGACGGGGTTTGGTTGTCCCGTTGCGGTGGGAACGAGGTCGAGGTGTTTTGGAGAAGGATGGTTGTGTTAGTTATGGGAATAGAAGTACTAGTAAGTCAGTGGTCGGAGTTTGTGATGTGAGAACAAAGGCACAACTGCAGCAGTGCGGTCTGCATGGGGCACACACACACAGTACCCAAGTAAATAATGTGCAGTGGTGAATGTGCAGGGACAGGCAAAGTAAGGACTACTGCGGACAGCCAAACGTGCCGAGAGTGCAGATGCTGACTGGTCTTGCTTGCTTGCCGGTGTCTTGCCACTGCATGATACTCCGTAGAAAGATGGTTATAGGGAGACAGAACAGACAGCCAGCCCAGAGACCATACACCATGCACTAAAGAAACTGAAAATAACAATAAAGAAGGAAGGGTGATTTTCACGATGATCGCAGATTATACCCAGTATTTCGTGCATGTAGCCTTCGAATCACTTTAGTTGCTTCTTCCATTTTGTCGACTTCATTACAGTAGCAATAAATCTTTCTTTATGTCCCTATTGTATGCATCCGTCCAGTGGATCAGGTAAGATTAAGCCTAGACTTCGCCTCGTTAATTTACTTTTCTCCTCTCTCACTAAACCGTTTAGTGGGCTTTTGCTCTTTTCGCCTCTGGGGCTGATTGGGGAGGAACCCAGCGGATCGACGGGCTGGTGAACCCAGTCTCCGATCAGAAGATGACGACCGGAGGCTACTATTAATTATTTGATCGGCTCTTCTCATTGTCATTCAGTCCTTCTTTCTTGGGGGATAAAGGGGAAGGGGTCTGGGAAATTATAAGACAGCAAGATTCGCAAGGGGGAGGGAAGACTACACAAAATAAAAGTAGTATCAAAATTCCCACGCGATAGACGGACTGGAATGACTGGACATTGAGAGGGAGGGGAGAGGGTGTGCGTGTCATAACCGACCGTTCGTCCCTTTCGCCTGGTGCTCGTGCGGCAATCCATTAATGATGATGATGATGATGATGATGATGATGATGATGTTGCTGAGGATTATGCTGGACGTTACTTTCTATCAACAATTCCCCAATCGTCCATTATTGCATTGGTCTTTGAAACGTAGGTATGGTAGCAACATGTGTAGTCCGAAGCACTGTGATCAATTGGAATGGGGACAACTTGACTTGATTTCTTCGATTACAAGGAGCTGGACCTCGATCGTTCTCGAGTCCAGAGCATACTCGTACATACTCAATATCCATCCATACAACCCATCGTTCATCGCCTCCCCCATAATGAATTCAATCAATCAGTAATTCCCACAACGCCCCCCCTCCCCGCCATTTACCCTCATGAGCGCTGTTTTGCTTACCACTTCTCCTCTCCTCTCCTCTTCTCTCCGCAACTCCATGTAATTAATTCAGTCATTGTGATTCGGATATTTGTGAGGGTCAGTCATACGCGGTTCTTCTGATCTTCCCCGACCGACCGCCTCGCCATCCATCCATTCATCCATTCATCCAGTCTGCGATCCCCACGCTGCCTCCTCCTCGTCTTCCTCCTCCATTCTCTCACTCTCTCGTTTCCCTTCCTCCTCTTTTACACTACACGTTTTGTCTTGATACCCCCTCCCCCTGTCCACAATCTCACTCTTACTGGTGATATACGACTTGGGAAACCCGACGCGACTGGCCGATTTCCCAGGGTACGATACTCGAGTCTCCCCCTACTGCGCTCGACGAAACGACCGACGAACCTACTACCAAGCACCGTCGTGACGCTGCGGACGGCCGACTACGATCCGACCACTCCCTGAACCGCCTCCTCCTCCTCCCCTCTCCCTCTCCCTTCCACAAACCCCCATCGACTTCGTTGACACTTCTCGTCTACACTCTCATTCTCTCGACGACCATCCGCCGCTCATCTCGACCGGCTGGGTCTCGCGTCCCCTCTTCTGCAACATGTCTACCCCTTCAACGGCTACCGCGACACACCCTTCGCACCATCAGCAACACTACGCATACCCCCATCATCAACCTTACCAGCCAACCCCATCCTACCCGACCACGTCCGCTGCAGGCACTGCTCGCCTCGTCACCTCCGCCTATCCCTATACTGTCAATCCCCCGACTACCTCTCTCCCTTTCGTCCAATCTCCTAAGACAATACCCACGGCTCCCACGCCCTCTATCGCCTCCACAACAACAACCGCTATGCCGCCTGCGCAGAACCCCATGAACGCTGTATCAGCCGCTCAAAATGGTCGGAGGAGGAAGCCTAACTGGGGCGAATTCTACAAGAACGGCATACCCAAGGAAGTCATCGTGATCGATGACACGCCGCCTCCAGAGCAGTCCCAGGCCGCTTCGCGCAACAACCCGGCGACGGCTTATATCAACGCACCCAATGGTGCGGCGCCCCAACCGGCCAGCAAGAAGCGGCGCACCGGCCCCGACACGACTTACGATCTTGCAACCTATGATCGACCCTCGTTCTCGATCAACCCCCAACAGTATGGCGAAGAGTCCTCGGCTGAGTCTCTCTCCACCGACCGAACAACATCTCTACATACTACCGCGCCCACCTCCCTGTCTCAGGGAAGCACGGGGGCTAGCAACGGGTTATATTATGAAGACGCCAGCACAGGCCAAAAACGCAAGCGAGTGACCACCCGGAAGTCTGCTCGTGATGAGCAGAAAAAGAAGGAGTTGGAAGCCGCTGGTGATGCGTTCCTGAGTTACGTCCCGCCTCCGAAGCCCATCATCAAGGCGAAGGATGTGCCGGTTCCGGTGATTCGCGATGTGAGTATTGTGACTGGATTCCCCGCACAGAATAGTAGCGCTAATGGGATCTGCAGTATGGAAGCAGAGGCGAGAAGTATGATGATGACGACGGCCACTACATTGTGACGCCAAATGTTCCATTGACCGATCGATGTAAGTGATTGATGTCTACGGAAGGAAGGACGCCCAAACTGACACCTTCAGACTCGATCGTCAAACTACTGGGACAAGGTACATTCGGGAAAGTGGTCGAGGCGTACGACAAGACCCGCAAGACCCGCTGTGCGGTTAAGATCATCCGCTCCATTCAGAAATATCGCGATGCCTCGCGGATCGAGCTGCGAGTCTTGTCCACCTTGGCCTCGAATGATAAAGCCAATCGAAACAAGTGCATTCACCTACGGGATTGCTTCGATTTCCGCAACCACATCTGCATTGTGACAGATCTGCTGGGACAGAGTGTCTTTGACTTCCTCAAGGGAAATGCCTTCGTGCCGTTTCCGAGCAGCCAAATTCAAAATTTTGCCCGGCAACTGTTCACCAGTGTTGCTTGTGAGTTTCCTTGTTTGTTTATCCTCTGCAGACGCTGACTGTGCAGTTCTCCATGACCTCAACCTCATCCACACTGATCTCAAACCCGAGAACATCCTGCTTGTTAGCAGTGCATACCAGACCTTCACATATAACCGCACCATTCCCTCATCCTCCTGCGCGATCTCACGGAGCGCCCGGCAGAGACGTGTCTTGCTAGATAGCGAAATCCGGTTGATCGACTTCGGGTCGGCCACCTTCGATGATGAGTACCACTCGTCGGTGGTCTCCACTCGACACTACCGGGCTCCTGAGATTATCTTGAACTTGGGCTGGAGTTTCCCCTGCGATATCTGGAGTATCGGATGTATCCTTGTGGAGTTCTTCACGGGAGATGCTCTGTTCCAAACTCATGACAATCTCGAACATCTGGCCATGATGGAGGCCGTCATCGGGGAGCGAATCGACACGCGGCTTGTCCGGCAAGTGATGCAGGGTGGTCGGAGTGGAAGCCAAAATCAGGCTGCAAAGTATGTTTTTCGTCTTCGTTCTTGTAGATTGTACTAACCCGAAAAGGTACTTCTGCCGCCTACGCCTTGAATATCCTAATGACCAGACGACACGGGCTTCACGAAAGTACGTGCGGGCGATGAAACAGCTCATTGTAAGTTATAGGAAATCACCAGCCTCCGGAAGCCACCACTAACGAGTCACAGGAGTTTATCCCAAGCAATACCAAGTTCCATCGACTGTTCCTGGATTTGTTGCAAAAAATCTTTGTGTATGATCCGAAGAACCGGATTACCGCCAAGGAAGCCTTGAAGCACCCCTGGTTCAAAGAGTCGTTGGTGGATGACGGTACAGAGGCTCTCCGCATCGGGGAACAATTACAACGTACCGGCCAACGTCGCCAGTGAGGAGTTTGACTTCTAGTGCAAGGGAACATTGCATGACGAACTACATGGCATAAGAGCCGGTGGCTGCGGTCTTCGAGCTCTTCTGTCGGGTATAGCTGCCTTTACGATAGATGGACTGTCACTTTATTTTGGATAATACTTAGCAGGGCTGTACGGGTTGCCCGCTTGACGATGACTGGGTATATGCAATAGGGAGGGGATTCACGGAGTCTGGTGTTTATGTTTGTGTCACAAAGCTCCATTCGAGTGGACGGTGAATTATTCCCTGGTCGGTTGCAGGCCTTGACGGAGGAAATTATTCTTTGTGGCCGCAACGAAAGGATACGATGTGGTCGATTCTGTCTCTATCGGCTTGCTCTTAGCCACCTTATCTCTCTCTTATCTATTACTGATATATTCGATACGCCTGCATTGTGTTCTGGGCGTGGGTTGAGTTATCCTTGGGGATGGGCTTGATTGTGGTAGTATCTATGCTACGTGCGATACTGGTACCTGCCTACGCTTGCCTATGCATTATTGTCATTACTCATACCATACTACGATGTATATACCCCGAGTTGTCACTGAGACAACTGATTGAGATGCATGATGCTTACGCCATGGTTTAGAACCAAATTCGATGACGAGGCGATAGAAGCTCACTGCTAGACTACAACAGATAGACAACTAGCTGTCTTGCTGCGGCGAAGTCACGAAGCCATGCATAACCAACAACTTCTTTCAGCCTCACGATCTATAGATACACATGTCTGCCCTCATCTAGAATCCGAACACAGTTCCAAAAACCCCCAGCAATCTAGAAATGAAGTACATAGCAGGGTCGGGGGAGAAGATACTCCCACGGAACACCAGAAATCTATCACCTATACTTCACAAAAACATCACACCGCGTCCCATCCCCCTCGACAAACTCCTCAACGGGGCCCGCGAACCCCGTCTTCACCAACACCCGCTGACTCGCCGCATTGTCGTGATTCGTGATCGCCCACAACCCCTCCTCCACATTCCCGGTGGCCTCCGCGCCAAACGCCTCCGTCATCCGGGCCTGCAGCTCCCCGAAGAACTTCTGGCTGAGGTGCTGCACCGCCTCTGTCGCGTACCCCTTGCCCCACACATCCGGGTGGAAGATGTACCCCAGTTCCCAACGGTCTTTGCTTGGGGAATGCTGCTGCTGCTGCTGCTGCTGCTGCTGCGAGAACGACGATGTTAATCCAGGATCATCCCGCTGGGTCGGGGCGGGCTCCATCCGCACGCCCATGTTGCCGATGACGGGGCCTGCTGCTACTGCTGGAGTCGCAGTCCCAGTCCCATCGGGGGTGGAAGTTTTAGGCGTTGGTAACAATTCCCGAACAACGTAGCACGTCCGGGGGGGGTGGTTCTCCCCCGAGATGAACTTCGTCAGCCACGTGCGGGTCTCTTCGAGGTTTTGGTCGTGGAGTTTGCGCAGGCTGGTGTTTGGGTCGTATTAGTGTCGTAAAACGTAGTTTTTGGAGTTGAGGGGTTGCTCCATACGGGCTGCAGCAGGCTGGAGAATCTGAGGGGTCTTGCTCACCTCCATCTCATTACTTCGGGCTTGTTGCGGATCTGATACATGGCTTCGAGGTCGTCGGGCGTCATGGCCTCGAAGAGGAGGCGCGGAGTGGTGAAGGTTGGTGGGGGGTACATCTTTTGTCTGGGGGATATTTTTTGTGTTCGCGGTTTCTTAGATATCGTGGGGGGAAGGTGTGTAGTACACGAATATAATTGAGTGGTTTATTGTTGAATTTAAGTTGAGATTCAGGGTCCATTGGTTCTATTTATGGTTTGAGGTGGGTTTCTCTATCCTCAAGATTGAGGGTCTCGTGTTGCGCGCACGGGTGCGTGAGTCATATTGTCTGGATTAATTAATTCTGCTTGGTTTACCCCGTTGTGATTTGGCTTTTTTGAGGCAATTGGCGATTGGTGTAAGACATTGTATTCTTAGTGGATTGATGAATAAGAGGTATGTCTTACTTTGGTGGTTGGAGGTTGGAGTGGGGATTTGCTGCTTGTGCTACTGTGCTACATGTGTACTGTGGAGGGGTCCATAGTCCACGGTGTGTATTGCACGTGCCTGTTGCATATATTGGGGACACATATTGTTCGTCGAATCGGCACTGCGGTCTCTGTTATATTCAGCAGTTTATCTATGCTACCATATCACTATTAGAATATAGGACTACCTGGGTGTGGGGTGTGCAAGCCACAGACCGACACTATTCACCTGGTGTAGTTTGGTACTGTATGGAATGGAGAATGCCACCTCTATTCGATGGCAGCGACTCCTATTGTCTTGTCGTCGTGTCAATATGTCTATACTTTCTTATTCACAGCCGCCTTTGGATCAGGCTATCGCTTACTTATATCTTCCTCTTCATCCCTTCGTTCTTCCATCTTCCTTCCTCTCTCTACTCCATGTCTCTCCTATTGGCCGGATTCAAAGCTCCCCCCTACATCTACATCTTCATCTTCAACCAGTCAAGAATATCCTGACAACCATCATATCCAGCTTTAGCTACCCCTACTCCAACCTTGAATACATGGTTTATCATCTCCACACTCCATGCGTGCTAGCCCTGACCACAGACTCTACGTCGCCGACACAAAAGGTCTCGCGTACCTTGCAACGGGCCAGCCTACAAAATGCACTCGCCCAATTTGTATCTCAATCATACAACCTATCACCTCTTCAAGTGTTATTCCCAAGGAGGAATAAGCAACCCTCACCTCACATTTAAAAGCCAAAGCCTACATTCACCACGGCAACATCATCATCCGCAGCGTCACCGAAGTCTGCAAGGAATCGCACGAATTGCACGGGCGTCAATCAACGTGCCGATGTCCACAGGACGTGGTCGACTCACTGAAGGCATGCATATTGCAGAGATAAGGGTGAAGTTGTTCACCACGGAGCCTCCCAAATAAGCTTTCCTCGGCCTCCACCGCCAAAGATAGAAACTCATTTTTGAAGAACGCAGCAGAGGCAGTGAAATACGATGCGTGAAACTCAGGCCCAGCTGGCATCTGCTTGCTTTTCGGTCCGTGTGGTCTCGAATCTCAGCTTGATTGAGTTGATTGCTGGGCTTGAAAGACTGCAGCGACAGCTCCAAACCGGGGCGAGGAATTTTCCCAATTTATGCACAACGGCCATATCGCAAAGAACACGAGCGAAATCAAGACTGGCTGGTAACCTCAGTGGGACGGCTATGCCGCTTGGGCGGAACTTTCAGGGGAAGAAGAAGCAGAGCCGAGGCGCCAGAATGGCCAGCCTGCAACGCGCGGGAAGAGAATCCTTTCGAGCATGAAGTTGCCTTGGCTACCTAGTCCTAGCTCTGGGCTTCTCATCTAGGAGCGTACCATGGACCACGCTGCAGTGTGTGTTGGTGGTTTCCCCAAGTTGTGCAAGCACGTCTAAATTTCCTTGGGTTATGCATTATGGGTTCCATTTGCCTGTGCAGGACATGCACTTCAATCGGCTCGGAACCACAAGATGCTCATGGAGCTCAATAGTACCAAGTCGATGTGACGGTGAATGGCCATGGACAGCCGATTTGCTCTCATCCGCGCGGTGATGGACTATCGAGGTGGTTGAGTTGTTGCTCTATCCGCCTGACATTGAGGTCGTGATGGTCGAGACCTCTGGACGCTTCCTATTCTCTGGGCCACATACAGCGGGCATCATCACATTGTTCGTCGGCTGCTGGAGAATAACGAACCGCAGGTTTCTTTCCGGACTTTCGAGGAAGTACCCGTCTCACTTGTGCGTCATGGCCTGGCGCGGCTGGTTGCTGGTGGTCATGGTATGCTCAACTCGCTCGACGAGAATCCCGACTAAGTTTCGAGGCATGAAGGATGCAACTTGAGATGGACTATGGAGTTAGCTTGGTATTCACTTGTTGTCTTTCTGCCCCAAAGATTGCGCTATCTAGTTCTATACAAGACAGGCAGACTGACATAAAGAACAAGTCATATAAACCTTCATATGTACTCATTCTCATTTCAACCAAACAAAGAGAACACAACAAGCCCCATAATCATAAGTACTAGAGACGCGAACGTCTATAAAACTGCACATGCTGACTTTCATACCCTAGCATGCCAAGTTCCTCCAGCCAAGCCAAAAACTCCCCCCACCAATCCACCGTATGCGTCTCGTGGATCGACTTGTAGCTCTTCTCCCCGGCCCGCCCATTCCACCGCAGAAAGTAGACCAGGCACTGCGCCCCGCGATGGCCCCGGAAGTCCACAGCAGCCCCAGCACCAGCACCAGCACCAGTGGTGTCAACCAACCACCCCCGCGTCCAGTCAACCAACTGGTGCAGCGGGTGCGGCTCGATCTCCTCATACGGCTGCCCGGGGAACCAGCCGCGCAGAATGAACGGTAAATCGCAGTGAGTGATCCCTTTTCTTTGCTGCTCGGATAGGTGGCTGGGGAAGTAGACCATCAGGAGTTCGAAGTGGTCCACGGGGCCCCGGTAGTCGGGGTGGAAGGCGTACTGGCGCGTGGACGAGAAGTCCACCAGGGAGAGGTGCACCGATCTACCCTGTGTCAATTGCGCGAGAAGATCCATCAGGGAGGCGTAGTCGTCGGAGGCAATGAATTTGGCTCGTGTGGAAGCTTGGCTCCACTCTGGTGTTCTCATTAGCATGCCCCCCGGAGGGGGGGAGAAATGGTGCAGTGGACGGGGTCCACGAACCGATCATGAGATATTCGGTATTCGGGGCTTCGAGGGAGAGGGATCGCTGGAGTCGGAGGTTGACGGAGCTATAGCCCCGTAGCTGGTCGAAGAATTCGTCGATCGTATCGGTCTGCTTGGCATGGTCCCAGATGAGAGCCGGGGTGATGGTGATCCAGTCGAGGAGGCCGGGGTAGCCGGTTCGAGTGGGTTCACTCAGGCGCAGCAGCGGAGACGTGGTTAACTGGCGAGCTGATGGCTCCTGGAGGAAGGTGGGAAGATTGCGGCGCGTAGAGCGAGTGACTGGTGGCATTGTCAAGGTGAACTGTACTGAATGGATTTTGGACAGGAATAGGGGGTCAGATGCAGTGGAACAACAAGTTCGACACTGCTCCCTTATTTTAGTCTAACATAGTCAAAACCAAGACTAATCAATGCTAGAAGATACAAAACACCCTCGGGAAATACCCAAATATCATACCATATAACTAGGACCGTATACTGGTTCTTATACTTTATATAACCTACTTGGATTTTGAAGTAGTTGCTATACGGCGGGGTACGTACTTATGTAGTTCAAGGGCCTAGCAGGTTTTGAGAAGATCTGAGTCTAAATATGTATAAGCTACACTGGAACAGTGGACAATTCATAGCAGTGAGACCCTACTGTGCTCTTCCTGCGATCGACTCGTGCAAAAAGTTGTTCGTTATCATTGAGTGTATTTCTTGGTGATTAGCGTTGGCTACATACAGAATACAAGGTATCACGTGGCCCTTTGCCGGACGATTAAGAACATAGTAAGGGGTAACCCTCATCACTGCGGTGATGTAAACACAGAGGCGCCCGGAAAGAGATGATATGTTTCAGAAAAGGAAAAGGGGTATGTCTAAATCCAGGACAAGATGACAAAGGAGACCCAGAATAGTGGGGACTCTCTGCTCCTGCAGTGGAGAGGAGCATGGGATGGGTTATGATAGCATGTGATAAAGAGTATTGAAGGTAAGTGGATGTCGAGGAGTAAAGAGAGCAAGTCGTACCAGCGTGTTCGAGTTCATGCCGTTTCAACGGAAACGGTAGGACTTATGGGCCAAGGGTGAGGGGGGGGCATGGCCGACTCCGCCAACAGGAACTCGAACACGATTATTCTTCCGGGTGGGAGTCTGTGCAGCGCAGAAGACGCAGACATAAACAGAGGGGAGATTGGCCCGTTCAAGACCAACACACTTGGTATGCAACCAGTGACTGCATGATTCACTGTCCCTGAGTCAGGCTAGGAAAGGACTGCTATGGTGTTCAGGACTACTTACCATTGGATCATAAGGTGACCACCGTTGTCCATGGAATTGCAAACACACCTGGTTCCCCGGCTTGGGTTACTGAACCGATCGGTGATCGGTGTTGCAATGTCAGGGTCCGTCATCGTTGTAGGAGACGTGTTCATCGTCCGTGTAGCGAGATCCAGTTCGGCTCCAAATCGCGGCGGGGACGACCGAAGGTGAGCCAGAGAACGATTGGCACGACCTATCCGCGAGCTGTAGCTGACAGTGTGAGGCCGAAGCGGACGTCCACGCTCTTGCAACACCTTCCGGAGGGCATGCTGAGCATCGCCACTGTCCTCATCGACGTCATCGAAGGGCTCCCCCAGCGACCCGGCACTGAGATAAGACAGATCTGAGTGAAGCATGCCAGTCTGTCTTTTCGGTGTCCGTTTCCAGTCATCCAGAGTGGGTTTGTACTGGGGTCGTCGGCAAAGTCCGCGAGTAGATCCATTCCAAGGGGACATCCGTCCCGACTGGGACGATGCTGCCGTCGAGGTGTAGGAGCCCTTCGAGTGAGGCCGTGAACCCGAGTCACTACGGCCCGTCACTGACCTTCCAGCATCTGAGAATGCGAGTGAGGGGTTGCGACTAGGGATGATCGGGTATTCAGAGTAATCGACCGAGCCATACTCGCTCTCTGTTGTGGAGCCTTCCAGATCCATAGCGGTGATAGGATCTGTCAGTCCAGTCGCTGCCTCTTGCACGGGCTGCATTTCAGTCTTGGCTCGACCGTCGCGTCCGATCCGGAGAACCACTGACTGAGAACGTGTAGGTAGACTGGCCGCAGACGTTGAGCGGGACATCGACTGACGCATAGATTTAACAGGCGATAGGCGGCCCTTCGATGGGCTTTTGCGAATGCCATTTGTCAAAGACATCGTGCTCCCAGCACCGGGGCGAGAAGACGTGATAGCCGTGTGAGTGACACTACGGGTCAGCGTCGGCCGGGCCTGTCGAGGAGTGTAGTCATCGTCCTCTTCGTGATCGAACGCGGCGAGCGGGTGGTGTACACTCTGTGCCCGACGGAGTTCTTCCCGCTTCGACTCCTCGGTCTGATGATGGTAGGGCTGTCGGGTAGGCCGGCCAAAGAGTCTCTTCTCAGGAGTCGGCTGGGGTCCCCCAAAACGACGTGCTGGAGAGCTGAGAAACATGGCTGGATCCTCAGCCTTTGTGATCGGTAGACGGGGAGAAGTAGAGAATGGGGCAGGGAACAGTGCAGCGTCGGTCGTGGTGGTTGACGACATGTTATAGCCGTTGGTATTGAATTCTGGAAGTTCCATACTACCCTCGATGGTGGGCAACTGAGGGATATGGGCATCCTGCAGAGGTGGAGGGTTGAGCTGGAAGGGGCCACTGGTTTGCGGAGCGAATAGATCAATACCGCTGGTCGAAAGACCCATTCCTACCCCATGATTTCCCAAGTCATGATCCCAGAAAAGTCTCTGCTGCGGAAATAGAGGGGATGCGGAGGGATTCATCGATCCCAGTTGAAACGGATCTGGGGAGGAGGTGAAATTGAACAACTGAGGTGAGGCACCCATTATCCGACTAGGAGTCTCCAGATGACCGCCCACCGCACTGGAAGCGGAGGTACGTCGCCCAGTGCCCTTGCCCTCGCCATACTCGGTCATCTTCTTTCGAGAAGCGCTGCTTGGCGGGGGTGTCTGTATGGTGGCGGCAGACTTGGCTGAGTCTACCGTCCGCGGACCCTCCTCCCCGATAAACCCATTGGCTTTGGACGGCCGGCGTCGTTTCGCTGTATCTGTGTCCTGCTCCGCCGCTTTGGCGCTCCTCAAGTTGGAGTCTGCATCTAACGGTCGGTCGGGCCCAGTGTCTGGCAATCGAAGAGGGTTGATTGAAGGGGTGCTTATACCGAATTTCTGGGGTGTTCGGAGGAATTCTGGACTGGAGGCATAGGGATCGGAGGTGTCCCAAGTAACTCGGGGATCAAAGAAGCTGGACTCGAGTTTGGGGGTTTGAAAGGCCGAATCACCGAAGATTGTGGTCGTCGGAGGAGTCCTCGTTGGGGTCTGAGGTTCACCGTTTGGATAGCTGAAGCTGAACGTAAAGGACGGCTCCGTTAGTATCGTTGTGCACATGAGCGGCTACTTCGGGGGGGAGTTGCGGAGTTTCGACAGAAAGCTCCGCGGAACCAGCCTAGGGCCAGCCAGAGAGGACAAATTGTATATATGGGCCAACTATATACACATAGAAAGCTGGGCGGGGGGGTTGCAGAATTGAAGCACACAAGCATGCAAGCACAAGTATTGAATAAGTGGCTTTCAAGTGAGGTGGAGTGGAATAAAGAAGACAAAGCAACCCCGCTTGTGCCAGCCCGTAGTGCCGTATGTGTAGGGGAGTGAGAGGGAATTGAATGAACCAAATCCCACATACCTGTGAACGGGGTGATCCCAACTCATGTCAGCAACTTTGTGATCCCAGCAACCATTCAATTGCACAGCTGCCAGGCAACCCTCTCGTAAATTTTTCGAGATTTTTGCGACTCGTCAGGAATGTTCGGGGAGAGGGGTTTCGGTAGGGATCGAAGTTGCCGACGAATGTGAAGTTGCCCGGGGTCATAGAACTCGAGCTTTGCGTTGGGACCCCTCGAAAGGACTGAGCAGACGGGAAAGGAGGCTTTGACGGTCTAGCACATAGTAGTCGAATCGGGAGGAGAGGCAGGGAAAAAAAATCCCGGAAGTAGTTCTAGGGAGGAGAAAGAGAGAGAGGAGGGGGTGGACAAAGGAGGGTCGTAATGAGAGGAAGGGGAGGAGAGAGGGAGGGAAGGGCAGGAACTTGGTGGTGGTAGCGGTGGTAGGTTAAGTGGTTGTGAGAGGGGGAAGTAATTTAGTAGTAGTAAGAGTAAGAGTAAGAAGAGAAAGGTTCCAAGAATGATAGAGCTTCTGCTGAACAAAGGGTGCTCCAACGAAATGTGTGTTCGTTTTCCTTCAATTTGTCTCGCCTCTTCTTTCGAGTATCGGAGAGTTGGAGAGTAGAATTCTCTTCTCTGGTCCTTGGTTCTTTAGGGAGGAGGTTCGGTTCGTCAGTCGGTAGGTAGTAGTCCCTGCACCGGAGGCAATAGTCGTTGTTGTAGCAGCTGTGAACTGTAGATAACTAACTACTGTATGTTCGTTCCCAAGGAGACAGTCAAGGAGGGCAGCGGTTCCAGTAGGAAGGAAGTAATTGAATTGAGAAAGGGAAGCAATTGCCAGAGTGATCAAGATTAGGAAATTGAATTTTGTGTTTTCGTTTTTCTATGTTTGTAATTTGGTAATAATTTGACAGTTTTTTTTTTTTTTCTTGCCCTCTTTTTTTTTTCTTTTTACATACATCCGCAGATCCACTGGGGAACCATTTTCAATGAAGAAAAAAAAGAGACTACGGAAGGATGAACCCCAGGACCGGTTGCTGCCATTTCATTCTCGTTCGATCGTGTCTCTACTACATGACACCTGAGTTCTTGAGCTGCTAGTCTTCCAGTCATCTTTCTCTGTAGTACTTGCATCATTATCATCACTATGACCATCATCATCATCAATCGAGGGTCTTCCAACCAGCATGTTCCTTCCCGATCTTCCTCCACCCTTTCTCTCTATCCGGTAGTGGTAGAGATTCGGCATCTTGATGGAAAGATTATCTCTCGGCCGGCTCACTCGGGCAAGCTTGTGATTATACTATGCCATGAGGACAAGGAAGAGTGCAAGAGATTGCAAGACTCGGCATCATAGACTGCTGAATAGACTCCGTTCGCAGTGCAAAGAGCAGAAGGACCAGTCGTGATATGAATCGGGCTCCATTAGCGATCGAGGTTCCGCGGGTTCATATACGGATTTCCGGGGCTGGCCCTGAACGATCAATGCACCCCCAACTAGAACAATATCCGCCTCAATCAATCCCCAGACCGGCAACCCAACAATAAAGAAGTAAAGAAAGAAGAATTCAAGAAGATCCTGGCCTCCCACAGATTACGCGGACGAAGTCACAGCTCTAGGGGGTTCAAAGCGCCCGTGGAGGATTACCAGAACAAGGAACGACGGTCCAATTCCCGTGGATCGTCTTATCTCCTTCTCCCGCACGATCGCTGCAGGCAATTGTTGGCTGGCTGGCTCGGCTGCTTTACTGGGAGCTGACACCTTCGTCAATCCTTCTATTGAACTCTTGAAGCACTGCCGACCTAGATTTCACAAGTGACTGTATCGAGTCTCTATTTATTCTGCCCATCTTCAGATCGATATGTCTCCCGCTGAAGCTTTCTTCCGGCCTTGAGCCGCCGTCGATCGATCCTAACCTGATCAACCCCCACTCCGTCTCGGAGTTTGAGATCACTTGACAAGGTTCACTCTGATGAAGACTCCCTTCCCAGGTTGTTGTCGATCCAGCCTACATTAGGCGACGGGGTAAAGGGAGGGGGAAGTGGATGGAGCCTTACAACCCGTTCCTGAACACTACGTACTAGACTAAACGACCCTCGGACGCCCTGGGATTGTTTGATTGTTTCGATTCGACTCGACTCGGCTGGACTAGACCACGAGCCTACTCGGGATTCTGTTTAGTTCAGCTCCATGCCCGACTATGGTCGTAGCTAAGTAAATACTGGGGAGTTGGAGGCGCTGGAGCAACGAGCAGAGACGGAGCGAGCTCAAACTGTCCGAAATTAATTTCCTTTCCTCGGTTCGTCTTGGCCCTGAACGGGACAGCAATGACGACATGGTGGTCACTAAAGTCAGAGAAGTGACCCTGATTATGCCAACTCCTGAACTTGGATAGCTAGTCCATTCTTGAGGCTAGCCTTTCGTCTCTCCGCTGCAGCTATCCACTCGGTCTCGGGTGAGGCGTGGTGACAGAAAACGTAGACACAATCATTCACTGCCTCAACTTACGCAAAAGTCATATAAGACACATACAAACGGCATACA
This sequence comes from Aspergillus floridensis, assembly GCA_012184565.1. Taxonomy (NCBI): domain Eukaryota; kingdom Fungi; phylum Ascomycota; class Eurotiomycetes; order Eurotiales; family Aspergillaceae; genus Aspergillus; species Aspergillus floridensis. The sequence continues at coordinate 23,792 of WOUI01000275.1, read as the reverse complement.
AACTTGAAAAAATAAAAGGGGTTGGCTCAATTCCAATCTATGCATTTTATTTTCAGCAGACACTCTCAGCATTGAGAACTACTACTGTAGATATGCTCACCCCTCCAATCTGTCCAGGCCAGATCCGACCCGGATGTAATATTACCTCTTTGGGATAAGTCTCTCCCTCTCAGCGCGATCGGACGCCGCGTGAGTCGCCCCGATACCAATTAAGTCTAGACTCATCTCGGGCACAATCACGGACTGTGAATATGGGGATAACTTGCGCTGCATGCGCACCGTCTGCTGCAGCAACGACCGGTTGTGATCCTGGCGAGCCACCATTGGTCGGAAAGAGGGTTGGGGACAGGGCCCGGGAAAGGGGAGCCTATCCTAGGCAGAACAGTGGCCCTCCAGGAAACGGATGGATCGATCCATGATGGACTGGTCGAATTATTATGGTCTAGTTGTTCTATCACCCATACACATACGGACTCACTCAGCACTAGGCATGTCCCTGCTCAGCTCTGATTGTCACCCTCATCCAATCCATTATTGATTGGTCTTCACCATGGTCGGCCTAAGGGGCAAAAGTTTTGGTGACTCCTGTCCTTGTCAGCTTCACCCATGACCAACTAACTTACCGTCCATCAATCGTTTAGCCGCTAGACCTGCACGCGAGCCATGGGACCTGCAGCAGTAGTTAAGACGCCCTGCCGTGTAATGCAGTTGGATAGACACAGCAAGTCCCTATATTATTTAATAAATCCAGAGCCCCTGGCATGGTCTCGAATGCAGCGTATGCGTTTAACCGCCCCCTCCCCAACGATCGATTCGGCTATATTAGAGTTGAAGACATCAGCAAGGGAGCACAGTACATACCTTTCCCAGGATGGGAACGCTCCAAGGCCCTAAACCTCTTCGAAACACACACGAGCGGGCTGAGTCAGACACAGCAAATTCTGAGACAGGAGGATCAAACAGATAACTACTTCTTGCCCTTGTCAGTCAACTAGGATCTTGAAGTGCCTGATGAGCCAACCCTTCATCGTTTACAGGAACGTGGAGTGGCCGGATCTTCTCATGCAGGCAACAAAAGCTAAACAGTCAGCGCGGTAATCAAGCATCGGTCGCTCCCTGTAGTCAAAATTCGGGACGCTGTTGAGCAAATGCATCTATCTTTAGCTTATCGATATGCTCTTGCTCCATGGGGTGGGTAATCGGCTGGTTGCCCTGAGTGATCTTGTCACTTCGGGAGATCTATACGCTTGATGCAGTTCATCCACAGTATGTTCGGAGAACTATTGCAAAGTAGCAGGATACCACTAAACGGTGACTGCTGACAGAATAATACTCAACAGCTTCGAATCAGGAGTTGTGGCCACCGGTTGCTTTGACTTCCTTTCAGCTGGTCTGTTCCATCAGATCGGGTTCATCTCTCCTATCAGTGGCTGTAAATGTTGCTCGGCTATTCTTGTCCGCAAGATGAGAGACAATGAAAGGCTCGCATTGAGTGATCTAAGTCCCAACATGTGCGACAGTGTGCTAAGTATCAAAGACATACTCGCGACCGTGTACTACACAGGTCCTTAGCTTGGTACTCTCAGCCCTCCTTTAGTGCTGCAGTATCAGCCATAATGCGGTGGTAGATCGTAACGGAGCCGATGATGTGCCTTCCATGTCGAGATTCACCAGTTGCCCGTCCCCGCAGTCTGGATGCCTTGATATTCAGTCACCAGTAGTGTCAGCCACACTTCCCTATTCACCGCCACATCTTTCTCCGACGCGGCCGATTTGTCCGCGGGGGCTTGAATGCTGTCCACCTTCTTTGGGCATCATTAACTTGAACGAATGCGCAGTTCATTGCGCCAGAACACCTCATTATGGACCCTTGAAAAACAAAGAACGAATAACACAGCGTGTACTCCGTCACAATGGATGTGTCACTCTTTCACATCTACCCCTCGTCTTATAGTCGAACCCCATCCTGAATCCTGCACTCGCTTATCTATCGAATCCTCCGTCCGCCGAATGAATTACAGCATTGCATCACCGATCGACCACTTGCGTCCGAGCATAAAGCATATTGATTGACTCCTAGTCATTTCTCTCGCATTTCACCGCCATCTGTTCTGCGTCTGGTGACCCTGAACATTCGTTCGCTCTCCGGAGTTTCTCGTCCTGATCCAGCATGCCAGTCAACTCTCGATCCAAGAAAGGCCGACCCAAGCTCGCCAAGAGATTCGACAAGCGCAAGAAAGCCGGTGTCGGCCTAGCAGCCAGTCCGGCATCGCCCCGGGGGATTCTAGCACAAGCACGGAGAAGGAGTCTTCAGAGGAAGCGCGATCGGGGCGATTTCGGAGTTGCTGCAAACACCACCAAATTCAAGGCGGCAGGAACTCAGCTCCGGGCAGCATGGCAGCCTTCTAAGTCAAGAAAGATACCGATTCTTCCGCCTTCTTCGGATGCTCTGGAAAAGGTGAGATTGCAACAAAGGTCCCCTTTCGTGAGGGGCGGGGAAGGAGGTTGCAGAGGGGTACTATAACTCCGTCGTCGTCGTCAAGAGTCCTCGACTCCGCCCTTGCATCTTGATCCTGCGGCTCCCGGCGCAGACACATACTGGGAAGGGTGTAGATCGCTAACAACGCAAATCCATCCAGAACTGTCTCCGTCAAGATCCGTGTCCCCAGAACTATACTTTCGTCCCCAAAGGCGATGTCTACATTACACGTCATTGCCGCAGTAAGACCAAAGAGGCCCGTCAGGTCGTCTATGTAGTTTATGTGAGTTGGCCCCCCTTTGCCCCTCTCTGTTTTCCCCATGGTAATCATGTGGCTAACAAGACCCTTAGGACGACGAAGGAAAGTCCACCATCGGCTTACGTGTCCCATCCGATATCTTCGAATCCGTCCGCCGCTCCGCAGCGGAAACAGCCAAGTCTCGCGCTCAGGCCGTCCAGAGTCGGGATGAGCGAGACTCTACTAAGGCCCGTCAGCTTCTTCGCACCCAGTTTCCTCTCATGCCGGAGAACGTGCTGGAGACAATTGTCAACCATGCCTTCTTGAAAGGTGCTGGCCGCGTAGGACGCGCCACCACCGTGTCGGACAAGCGCAAGGCCATCTTGGCTGCGGAAGCGCATATCCGCCACACACAGACTCCATACGATTCCCTTCTTCACTCGGGTCTGGCAAGGGAAGAAGCGCGCGAAGCAGTCTTCGGACTAGTCCGGGCCATTCGGGCTGCATGGGAGGGCGGTGATCCGGAGACGCTGAAGAAGGCTCTCGCGTTGCGTAATCGAGCAAAATGATGTCCATCCGCTGTCTTTCTACTTTTTTGATCCTCTGCATTCAACCGTAGGGTTGTTCTCGGTTCTCGGTTATGGTTCATGCGTGCTCGACGGATTTACTTTTTAGATCAACTCGTGCGTTTAGCATTAGACTTGGGAGAGGTCGCAACACCTCGCATAGATGATACCTCTAGTTGCCATTTTTGTTCCTTTTTGTGTCATTTCGGGCTAGGGAGTTGGGGATGCACATGACGCTTTACGAGGGGTACACTGTGTACTTGATTAGAATCTACTACAAGCTCAGGCTAATGATACTTCAGTTTTGCATCATCAGCTTTCATTGAAAAGAAACAAACTTTTGTTCTAGAATTGTCTACATTGAGAATTTAATCTTTGTACACCCAAGAATCGGAGCAAGAGTGTACAAGAATACAACTTAAAAGAAGCGAACAGGTCGGGTGAAGAAGGAGCAAAGAGACAGTCGGAGGCTTACAATGGCAGCAAGCTTAAGGATTCGACTTCATCGCATCCTGCAGGAGCCAGGCGATGCGTGCAAGCACCGTGTCCTCGTCAACATCGAGCGGCACAACATCATCGTCACTGTAAATGATGGGATTCTCTTCGTCCTCGCTCTCGTCGGCGCTTTCGGGATCATTACGATCATCACCAAAGCGTTCCTGCTCGCTAGGACAGCGCTCCTCTGCTTCGTCAAAGGACTCCTCGTCGTTCGTCCACTCGGAATCAACCTCCTCTTCCTCCTCTTGCATCGGCAGTCCATCCTTCACAATCCGAGCCGACACCAGCCCTCTAGCGGCCGCATACGAGGGCGAAACACAGCGTCCCGTTCTATCAATCTCTGCAATGATCTCCTCAACACAGGCGATTAAATTCTCCAGCACGTCAGCAGGCTCGTGGGCGGTGGTCACCGCCACCACGAACTCCATCTTGACAGTGAAATCGTTCAGCACATCGAATTCATCATCCTCACTGTCGACATCAGCGTGAACGCTAGATCCCTCTACGCTCTTCTCATCACAAGCCTCATAACCCTCTTCCACCTCCTCATAGTCATCACTCTCACTCTCACTCTCACTCTCCTCAGAGTCCGAGTCCGATTCAGAAGAAGAATAAAAAGGCGGGGGTTGATAGATCCTGAGCACCGGCATGGGGGGCTCGTATCCCGAGGTGATCAACGCGAGAAAGCGGCGCCGGAGCACCTCGCGTGCGTCGACGAAGTACCGGCGCTGCGCGAGGTGTGAGTCCCTGTTAGCTGTGATGATGAAGTTGAGAAATGAGACGGGCACGGTGACTTGCTCATCGCCCATCTCAGTTCGGTGCCAGAACATCCCCGCCTGGCGGAAACGCTCGCTACGCTGTATCTGGCCTGGGGTTGGTGGAAACATGGTTAGATGTTGCTGCTATGGGTCACACTTTTGTTCTTACTTGCAACTGTTTTTAGACTGGTTTCCCTATCGAATGATGGGGGGACAGAGTGTGAGGGTGTGAGGGTTGAGGGCTTATTTATATTATCTTTCAAATTTGAGATGGATATCTGGGATTCATTACTGATTTCTTTTTCTTTGGGTTCCTTAGAACAGTGGAGTACATGGCGGAGGAGCTTACAGGAGTACTTCTGTTATCTTTAGATCTTGCCTTATGTGCTGTGTGGTGAAAGTCTTTGTTTTGGGAGGATTTAAGAGGAGATAATCTTTGGGTTTGTTATGGAGTTGGCTTAGGTGGATTGGATTTCTTGGTGATTTATAGGCATATTCCTCTCCTTGAACTGCTGATTCTTGGTTCTCATATCTTTGTAGAACAGATGATAGTGAAGTAATCGAAGTACACCGGTTCTCATGTCTTTGGGCGGTTCGCTTGCGTACTAAGTGAGTGATGGTTCGAGATTGTCTGGACATGATAGCAACTGCACGCAATTAATTGAATCAGTCTTCGGTGGGCTAAACTCGAATTGTTGCATGCACTGAGTCCCTAAGTGCTGCGTATGTTCTTCTTGCACCATTTCAGATAGCCAGCCTAAGTTCGCGTTCAGGGATTTGAAGTCTCGTTCATCTAGTCTTGATGGATCCATGATCCATTATAAAGGTCCGCGGTGGTCTATACTTCTGGCCGTCGAGGACTAGACCGATCTACAACTCATCCCGATCGGGATTTCCCTTTAGGGCTAGCCCCCGCGCTCTAACTCAATCCAGCCAAGCAAAACGTGACGGTAACTTTCTGGAGCTCCGCAATCTCCATATGAAGACTTTAATCTCGGTCTCACCAACTCCGCCATATCTTTATTTGCAAAAGCAGCCATTGTAATGGAGGGCGCCGACGTGATTGAGTCGCCGCGCAAGCGGATCAAGACTGACAACCCGTCCACCACGGACGACGCTGCGCTTCCCCAGGCCGGCGGACCCATTGCGGAGGAACCCGCCGCCGCGCCAGTCTCGGCTGATGATGCGCAGGCTCGGAGGGAGATCGAGGTTGGAATCACCGGCTATGTCAGTGCGGACAACGAAGGATTCTCCGGTATTTTGAAGAAGAGGTATGCTCTGGTCCCTTCATAACTTGTCTGGGTTCGTCACTAATTGTATCTCCTCGCATCTAGATATACCGATTTCCTCGTGAACGAGATTGTGCCGTCCGGTGAAGTGCTGCATCTGCAGAACGTTCCCGTTCTGGAGAAGAAGCAGAATAAGGAGGAGCAGTCGTCGGAGAAGCCAGCCGCAAAGCCCCCGCAGGAAGACGGCGCCCAAGCTACAGCTGAGAAAGATGCGACGCCGACCACCGAAACCCCCGCTCCCGAGTTCCAGATCAGCGATGAAGACAACGCGCTTCTCGAATCCCTTTTCGGCGAGGAACCCACACAGAAGATCCTGGCGCTGAACAAACGCGCCCTTGAGAACCCGAAGTCGAGGCCCAGCGACTTCAGCAAGATCGCTACCGTCGTGGTCACCGATCGCGATCTGCGGATCAAGATGCACCAGGCCATTCGTCGCATCTTCAACTCTCAGCTCGAGTCCCAGACCGACAGTGAGGGCATGATGAACATCTCCGTCGCCCCGAACCGGAACAACAAGAAGGCGCAGGGTGGACGCGGTAATGGCAACGGCGGGCCGCGTGTTCCGATCAACTGGGATGAATTGGGCGGCCCCTACCTGCACTTCACCATCTACAAGGAGAACAAAGATACCATGGAGATTCTGAACTTCATTGGACGCCAGCTCAAAGTGAACTCGAAGACCTTCCAATTCGCCGGTACCAAGGATCGACGCGGTGTGACGGTGCAGCGGGCGTGTGCGTACCGAGTGCAGGCCGAGCGGCTTGAGAAAATCAACCCTACTCTCCGTAACGCAGTCCTCGGTGATTTTGAGTATCGCAAATATGGTCTCGATCTGGGTGATCTCAACGGCAACGAGTTCGTGATCACCCTCCGCGACTGCGAGATTCCCGGAGTCGTCGACCTTCAGGACCGCGAAGCCGCCATCGCCAAGTCCACCGACCTTGTTAAGACTGCCCTACACAACCTTCGCGAACGAGGCTACTTCAACTACTTCGGTCTGCAACGCTTCGGAACCTACGCCACGCGCACGGACACCGTCGGCGTTAAGATGCTTCAAGGCGACTTCAAGGGCGCCTGCGACGCCATCCTCCACTACAGCCCGCACACTCTAGATGCCGCGCAACAGGGAGAAGCTGCCTCCGCTCTAATCAGCTCCGACGACCGCGCGCGCGCCGAAGCGATCCACCTCTACTCGACCACCGCCAACGCCGGCAAGGCGCTCGAGAAACTGCCTCGCAAATTTTCCGCCGAGGCCAACATCATGCGCCAACTGGGCCGCTCGAAGACCGACTACCTCGGCGCCCTACAGGCTGTGCCTCGTAATCTGCGCCTGATGTATGTCCACGCCTACCAGTCGTTTGTGTGGAACTTCGCTGCCACCGAACGCTGGCGGTTGTACGGCGACAAGGTCGTCGAAGGCGACCTCGTCCTGATCCACGAACACACCGACAAGACCTCCTCCTCCTCCGCTGCCGCCAACGCCACCGGCGCTTCCGCAGCCGCGACTACCGAACCGGCCGACGAGACCGTTGACGCCGATGGCGAAGTCATCATCACGCCCCATGTGACCGGCGACAGCGCCTACGCGGCCGAGGGCATCACGCGCGCCCGCGCCCTTACCGCCGAGGAAGCCGCCAGCGGCAAATACAACATCTTCGACGTCGTGTTGACACTTCCTGGATACGATGTGCTGTACCCGGCCAACGCCATGACGGATTTCTACAAGCAGTTCATGGGCAGTGAGCAAGGCGGTGGCCTCGATCCCTTCGATATGCGCCGGAAGTGGAAAGACGTGAGTCTTACGGGCGGATACCGCAAGCTGTTGAACCGCATGGGGCCGGACTATTCGGTCGATGTGAAGGTCTACGACAGGGACGATGAGCAGTTCGTGGCGACCGATCTGGAAAGACTTCAGGGTCAGAGCAAGGATGGTGCTGATGCTGATGCTGATGCTGCTCAGGAGCAAGGGGAGAGCAAACTCGCGGTGGTGCTCAAATTCCAGCTTGGATCGAGCCAGTATGCTACTATGGCGTTGAGGGAGTTGACGAAGGGCAAGGTCAAGGCTTACACGCCTGATTATGGGAAAGGGCGGTAAGTGTATAGATCTAAAAGTTTAGTCAATTGTATATATGCGCATTGGAAAATAGAGCGATCCATTGGTGGGCTAGATTCGAAATAACATTCCTTCCGCTGTAGGCATAATGTGCCCATTTGGAGCCTTATCCGACGAAACTAAGCTCGAAGGAATTCAACCTTTCCGAGGTCAAGTGCAAGTGCCAAGGTTCCTTCCTAATGCAGCCTTTGGGTGGCTGTGTTGGCGTAGCTGGCAGAAGGCAGCCGTGAAACACGGAGTCAAACAACAACAAATCAAGCCAACGCCCTCTTTCCAGATCGCTTCTCACCCAACTCCAATGCAACACAAAACACTACACTGTACTTAAAAATTTACTATTCTATCATAGTCCTCAACCTCAGCTTTCATGCTGAAGATTGAATGATAACCTCGCCCCGCCCAGGCCGTGCGGTCACAACCGATTCAAAGGCAGCCCATAATCCAGGGCATATCAGGGCCACGCAATGCGCCGACGTCTCCAGACCCCCATCACTCCAAGCTAATGCGTCGATCAGGCTATTCGGTGGAGAATCTCATTCATTCCTTCAACCATCCAGAGTCGACCTAAAAATTCCCACGCGCTCATTGACACATGGGTATGGAGGCAAAGCATTCCTTTGTTTCCATTTATTCCATATGACGACCGGTTTTTTTTCCTCCATGGTTTCAACCCTAGCATGTGCCAGTTGTACAAGAACACTAGTAGTACATCTTCTTCCCTTCCCAACTTGCGTTCGGCGCCAATCATTCCGACTGGTGAGGAGGATGAAGGGGGCGGTATGGGGCTAACAAAGCTGTTCGTTTCACCCTCGTGAGCGGGCAGAATACTATTCTTACTATTGCATTGCGCGTCGTCCACGGCATGAACCGGCGCTTTACACCGTGCAAGCTGGTGGTGATTGGTAGGCCGGTCCCTACATGGGGGGAGGCGGGCGCGGGCTGTATACTTCCTTGGCCCTCAGAAGTTGGGCCTTAAACTGGTGTACTATACCTCGTTCACTAAGAGGATGCTGCTGCGCCATGTCAGCTCTCTCTTTTTTTTTTCTCTCTTCTAGGCTGTTGTTTCCGACTTTCGAATTTTTTCTTTTTTTTCTTGTTCTTCTGTGTTTCTTGCTCTTCCTTTACTCGATATTATTGTAGAGACTTTCTATCTGGGCAAGTTCTAGGTGCATAAATGTTCATTGCGGTGAGTATATGCTGGTTCTTTGTTTTTTTTTTTCTTTTTCTTTCACCAGATACAGTATACTGACATAAGCATCTGAACAGAAGGAGGGCTCTTTCATTTCCAGGGTCTCTTGATCTTTGTATTGGTTTTTGGTATGTCGATATGTCTGGCTTTAGACGCGTGTGGAGATGTTAACTGTGTTGTTAGTCTGTGTGAACCTTCGACACTGACCTAGTGTCTTGAGGTCTCTACTTGCTTTCTTCGTGTTGGGTCTATATTGGGAACTCTCTCGGCGGTGCTATATAGTACTTATCGATCTGGCTTGGCTTATCATAACGACCTCGCTGGGCGATTCTGTTCGGTCAACAACGACAGACGTGGATGGTTAGACCAGTCGACCACTGCTGTCATGTCTGGAATAGATAGTGGAAGCCAATGGTCAGGAGGAGGCAGCACAGGTGGATCTCAGAATGGCAGTCAGGGCAGTTGGGAAGGCACCGACAGCAGTGGCAGCAGTGGCAGCAGTGGCAGCACATCCCAGACCGGGGGAAATGTATCGCCCTCGGAGTCTATCGCCGCCAGTGCGACGACACCTACAGCAGCCGACTCTTTTCTCACAGCTACCCAGACCACTAATCCATCACCGACAACATCAACAACCACGTCTTCCACGTCGACTTCCTCTGCTAGCAGCAGCAACGGCAGCAACACCAAAACCCTCGCCATCGCCATCCCTGTTGCTGTCGCGGGCGCAGCCATCATTTTGGGCCTGCTATTCTTCCTCCTCCGACGGAGGCGCCGTCGCGTTCGAGGCCATGTCATCCCATCTACTTCTCAGATCGATGTAATAACCGTCCCTCGACAGCCAATACTACCCCCACCACAGCAAAACTTACCGGGATCGCAACTACCCCAAGCGACACCCTGGGGATTCACAAACGCTAGTACTCATGACATTCCCTTCACGGGACCTATACCATACGACACCTCGAACCACTCAAGCGACCTCCTCGCTACAGGCCAGTCACGCGGCCTTGATGCACCTGCTAGTCAGCACAGCCAAACACCAGGGATCAACACCCCACTGGAGCAGCCACCGCCATATTCCAGGCATCCGGAGCGTGCGGAGGCACAGATATCACCCGTGACAAGCGCCGGCGTTCCTTCACGGCAGGTGTCGGGGCGTGAGCGGCCGACATCCCCGTTTGACCATCCCCTGGATGACACTGTCTCTGAGATTTCGAGATATAGTAGAGAGCCATCCCTGGTCCACCGCGCGAGTCTCGACGAGATCTCATCTGTCTCGTCAATGGGTGACGATGAAAGGCGGCCAGCGATGCGTCATTGATCTTGCCGTGAGGGGCTTTGGTTTCATGTTTGAGAGTCTGAAATTAAGCGGGCGTTTGGGCTTTGATGGGGGCGGTCCCCATCACCACAGCGGTATCCGGCTTATCCTGCTGGCCGACAATCTATATATACTTAATTCTGCATTCATTTACCTCGGACCACAGACGCACAGTATGGGATGCGCAACGGTGTGGTATCTATACACACCACGGACACCAATTCGTTAATTAGATCGATATGATTGCGACAATATACCTGGGCGATCCCTCAATTCTACGCAGGACCAGGCCCATCCTCCCCATGACGTAACGAATCAGATGGCCATGACAGCGACGTCTCTGCTAGGCAATCGTCATGTAGCCTAAGCTCAACGTCGAGTACATCAACCGGGTCCCATAGCTCAGTTGGTTAGAGCGTAACGCTAATAACGTTAAAGTCGAGGGTTCGAGCCCCTCTGGGACCAGCTCTTTTTTTGAATTTTTGGTTTCTTTTTTTGGTATATGGTTCCGGTGGATTGTCGCTGCCTATCCCTGGGACTGATCCCTGGTACTGTGAAATTACCGCCGTATCCAAGGCAAACAAACAATGGACGCTCGTCATCCAGAATAGAGATGATCAATTAGCTTTTTCTTTCGGGTAATTAACTCAGTACACTATTAATGGAACATCCGGCCAAGCCGTCCATAGTCTAGAATTTGCTTATTCCTAACATGAATCATTAACATTTTTCCACTGACTTAATCAGGCAGTTGGCGGTGCACGAGAGGGTGCCACTCAGTACTACTACGGTACGTGCAGGGCTTAGACCTGCGTCTACCCGCCAATGGGTCGGCTCCACCCTCCACCATCCTCCACCCTGATGATATCACCACCGTCAGGGTCCGACTGTCGTGTGTGGCTGGTGACATCCTAATTCATCCTCCAAAGCCAATGAATGAGCTTCCGACTGCTGGACCTTGTCCGTGGGATCGTCGCAATGCGTTCATTTCCCTTGTTAACAGGGCCTGTGAAAGCTCCGCCTACGCTATTCGGCCGCGGTTCAACGGGACATGGCCTCCACTGCATCCACTGATCATCCTACTGCCATACACACCCCGGTCCCCTGGGCCTGCTAACAATGCAATTCTGCTGCCTTCCGGGGCAGGCCCGTTGCAAATTCTTCTCCCCTCCCTCAGTATATCATCGCCTGTACCCCCCTAAAACCCGTTACATTTCAGCTTGGAAAGTCTCGAGACTTGTTCACTAGCTTCAAACACCAATCAATCCACTCGCGCAAAACACCACAGGCCAGTGGGTTGCCCTGACACAGGTTCATATACAATCAACAATCCTATTGTTTTTTTTAAAGGACTAAAGCAGTAGCCCTCGACTGCCAGCATGGGTGTTGGCGGTGTCATCCTCCGCTTCGCGAATCTCGCGATTCGCATCCTCCAGTTCCTCGATGCCGCAGTCATCCTCGGCATTTTCTCATACTTCCTCGCCGTCCTCGCTCGCCATGATCAGACGATCCCTCAATGGATGAAGGCCGTCGAAGGCCTATCGGGTGCAGCAACCCTCTACGGCATTCTCGGCATCCTTCTCACCTGCTGCCTGGGCGGAGTTACCTTCTTTGCTGCCGTGGCCGTCCTCCTCGATGTCTGCTTCATCGGGGCCATGATCGCCATCGCCATCATGACTCGCAAAGGCACCCAGAGCTGCTCCGGCAACGTCAACACGCCGCTCGGCTCCGGAGCCAGCAATACCGACGACGCCAACACTCACGTGCGGCTTGGGTATGCGTGCGTGCTGGAGAAGGCTTCATTTGCTGTCGCTGTCATTGGAATGTGAGTCACCCCACTCTTCCCCCCCCCCCCCGGCGTTATCCCTCTTGTGAGAGAGTTTTACTAACTGTTTCTTCAAACATCAGCTTCCTATTCCTGATCTCCATCCTCTTCCAAGTCCTTCTCGCCCGTCACCACAAGCGCGAGAAGCGCTTCGGCCCCTCTCCCGCCAACGGGTACACATATGGCACCGGCACGCAACGCCGGGGCTTCTTCTGGCGTCGCAACAAGAACAACCCGGAGACCGCCAGTGCGGATGACATGCTCCCCAGCCATCCGGCGCCCCGCGACGTTGAGCTAGGAACCTCTCCCACCGAGAAGACCAGCGGTACGGGTGGTCTGTTTACGCGCAACAAGCACACCGCGCCGGAGGCTGCAGCTCCTCCTGGCTACGGCTATGGCAATTCTGCTTACTCGGCTAATTACTAGACACTGCACTGTCCTTCCATGCATTGTGTGGTCAACTCCGTATACACTCTATGACGCAAGACCCGCAAAGGAGGAGAAGGTAGTTGCTTCGTGGACGAATATGATGAGACAACGAATTTTTGGGAATGCCATTCGAACCACGTAGTATGGCGTCTCATGGGGATAAATATTCCCGGGCTTGCTTCGCGTCTGACTTGAGTGGGTGACTGGGACTGACAGTCTGAAACTCATTTTTTTCATCTTATACCACCCTTGACACCATCAAGCATAATTTTGTACATCAATTTTTCTTAGGATTATTACCTATCTAATATTTCTCTTATATATGTCTTATATAGCTCTTTTTTTAAAGCTTCGTGTGGCCTTCCGAGCACTCCACTTGTGCTTCAACCACTTCAATCCTGATGTATCGCGCGCACGCGTCCTCCCGGCGCTGTGCGCCTTCCTGCAGGAGCCAACAAGCATTTTAAGAATACCTACACACCTCGGTTCTACTCCACTTCCACACCATACTCCATTCCTGTTCTTCATGCCGTGGGGATCTTTGCTTTTGTAACCTATCTTTCGCAAGCATGCTACCTGACTTCTTGCAGAGTAGTTACGCCCGCTACAAAGCGGACACCAACACATTTGCAACATGGCTACTGGAGACAGCTAATCGATGTGGCTATCAACCGCCTACTCTCTCTGCTACCCTCCCTACCGCGACGAAGAAAGACAAACGCAAGGGCAGAAAAGCCGACTCCGACGCGGAACCAGTTCAGTATAGTGCCACTACCAAAGATCTGCATAAGCTCGCCGAGGTCGTGGCCGGTTCGGCTTTCCCAGTACCCAAGTCGGTCCTCGCCCTTGCGAAACGCGCCATCAAGCTCAGAAAAGCGGTCACATCCTGGTTCCTGGGCCAGGGCGACACTGCGAACAACAAGTGCCATGCCCATTTCATCACTGCGCTCGAGCAGATCTGCGAGACTCTGGAGTCGAAGACCAACCCGTCCTCGACGAAGCCAAGCGCCAAGCAGCCTCAGACCGACGACATCGATGCTGACCAGTTCCTAACCAAATTCGCGGTCCTCACGGTGGAGGAGCCCCAGGAAACTGCGCCGCTTCAACCGACACCCGCAGTGTCGAAGAAGCTCGTCAAGGTGACGGTCGATGAGGAAGAGGACGACAACAAGGAGGCAGCGGGCTCATATCTTGGTCAGCTGTTTTTCAAAACCCTCTGCTTGCTTCAGGATCTGGACAATATGCGAAAGTCCATTTCCATCACCTGGTCAGAGTATCATGAGAAGAAAATAGACCTCATGAACGCGGCCGTCGTGACGGACAGTGCTTTGCAACTTGCCCAAGATCTGGTCAAGGAGGTGGAGGCGGACTGGCGCACCTCGCTGTCCGAACGAAAGAGCGATGTCCAGACTGTGGTCTACAATCTTGCTGCTCTCTCCCGCGGCATTTTTGCGCCTGCCCTACAACAAGAACCTGACTGTTACCGCCGAGTGGTGCTATTTGCCAACCAAGATCCTGCTTGAGTCTTTCGCAAATGTGCTCCAGGCGGGTCACCACCCAGTCTTCAAAACAGGCCAATTCGGCACCTATGATCCGAAAGCGGACAGAGGGCGGATGTCTCTGGGCCAGAAGTTCAACGAAGACAAGCTCATCCTTCTCTCGATATTGCCCGAGTTTTGCCTGTTCGATACGTTCGGCATCCACTTGCCTACCGAGGATGTCATCACTCGGGGCCTGATCGAGTTTGCCAAGACCAAAAGGGTGAGTCTGTGGCTCTGTTTCGCCGTCCAAGTCTTCCTCGACGTTCACCACGCGATGCGACACAGTACCTTGGGCGCATTTGGAGATCTCCGCATGTCTGGACTTCGCATCCAGAAGACCATCGATGATTACCTGCAACTGTCTAAAACACACCCGATTACCTGCAACTGTCTAAAACACACCCCCAGCCCAGATTCTGGCCAAAGGAGGGTGACGAGGAGATTCGAGGCATTGGTTCAACCGTGGACGCATGGATCAAAGGAGACGTGTTCTTCGACGTTCGAGCCCTGTCTGAACTGAACAGAGTTGGCACTCCGCCCGAGAAGCATGCACTCTTTTCGCAGCACGCTATCCTCTGCGGCCTGATCATGTTCCATCTCAATGTTCGTATGCAGCGTGTGGGCCAGGAGCTTGTCACCCAGTGGTACGACGTTCAACAGCTGGCCTTCCTGCACAATCTCATCATGACTTGTTCCATGCACAAAGACCTGAGATGGCCTGACATGGATGCGTTTGTTGAACTCCATGGAGAGTCTCATGTTTTCGTGGGTGCACGGCCCAAGAACGCCAGCGAATCCCTGAATAGACTTGAGCTGGCTACCGGCGTCTCGTCCGCGGCCCATTTCGCCCGCGATTCGCGAAGTCGAGGAGAATTCCATAAGCCCGACGGCAAGAATCCTCGCATGCTCAAGCCCACCACTACCGTCGCGAACTTATTTTTCACCCAGTACGTCAGCGGTTGTGGTAGTCCTGGTGAGGATATCGGGATTGTGCACACCGACAGCATCCTGGACAAACTTTCCCAAAAGTCGAAGCTTGACTCATCATCCAGCAAGAAGGAGCTTCAGCAGAGAGCCAACCTGGAACTGCTGCTCACTCGACAGTGGTCGAATTCCCACATCATCGATACCCTGCAGCTTCTCGCCTTCCTGAAAACCAAACTCTTCGAAGAGGAGCCGATGATCCTGTACAACTACTTCGGCATGCACAAACGCTCCATTGAGCTCCTTCGCCTAATTCGCCGCAAGGAGCACCACAAATTCGTCCAATACTTCACCGAGGGATACATGCCCGATGAGTCCTTCATCTCCGGCATCGTCCTCCTCATCCATCACGTTGCGCGGGGATCGGCCCAATCTGCACGTACCATGGGCCTGGTATCTGGCGATGGGCAGAAGCTGTGGAGTCTCATTGTTATGAGTGCGGGCGACGTCATGCGGGACTACCTGAAGAAGAATGGAGATGTGGCCTGCAAGGAGCTGCGGGTGTTCTGCAAGAACAAGAAGCCTATCCAAAATGATTCGGCACATGATGCGGGCGATTCGGACGCGCTGATATATCACTGGTTCAGCCTGGAGGATGTGCTGGGCCCCAAGGGGATCGCCTCGCTGATGACGGGGATTCCGGTGGCCTAGGCTGATCGACCAGAAGTGTACTCTGAAAATCTTCAATAGCTTGCTATTGTATCATATTTAATGGAAACTACTTTAAGTCTCGAGGATTATCTCTTTCCCAACAAAAAGTTTTATGGGAGACATTCTCTCAAGGTGTCATTTAGCGTCTGCAGTGTAATTTATCGTAGTGTTGTACTAGATCTGCTGGATCTATCGGCGATCCCTCCGGGATGCAGGAACCGCGGCGCCGAACCATGCTTAGTGCCCGTGACTAGTGCTCTGCCTAAGGCTAGTTCCGAACTCGACATCTTTTCTTCCTTGACTCTCTGTTGCATCATACCCTTTGCATTTCGTCCCGATTAAATCCCTGCGCAACAATGATGATGATGATGATGATGCATGGGATCCCCGCCCAACAGACCTGTTCTGCCTAGATTTCTTGGTCTTTTTTTTTGACGATGCGCCTGAGGACCTGTCTCACTTAGAGCCTTGGAATTCTTTCTTCTTAGAATTCCTGCCCTGCTAGATGTATTGGCGGGGGTCTTCTTCGCCCAGGCAGTGGAGGATCGATCGCGCTCTCCAATATGCCGGACGCGGCCAGGAATCTGGCTCTGGCTCCTCCCGCCAGGTTCGCCACCCCTCATCAGCGGCGAATTTGCTTTTCGCAATTACACCATCGCGGAGATCCTACCGCTCCCTAGGCTTTATTGCTGGCAGGAGCCTTTTGTCGTACTCGAGCAGACCTGCCACACCTTTCCTGTCTTCTACCTCTTCGTCACCCATTGTGACCCCATCCATTGTCGCAACCTTTACCCCGTCTCGCCCGTTATCCGGAGCTGCGAGTGAGCTTCTCGAGTCCCCGGCTGCTGACGAAATGGCCGCCGCCACTGAGATAAAACCCAACGGCGCGGGCCGCAGTCTGCCTGACGGCGCAGAGAAACCGGGCATCAAAGCTGAACCTGGGTCCATTGAGACGAGCGATGCTGCTACTGTTGCGTCTGCTGGCCCCTTGGATCCGGAGTCGGATGAAGATGTTCCCGTTGAAGCGGAAGAGCTGCAAGACGCGTTGTCGCGGCCTCCGCCCGTCCACAGCAGCTACCTGCCCCTCCCCTGGAAAGGGCGATTGGGCTATGTGAGTCTCCTCGCTGCCCGGGTTCGGCGTGTGTCTGTCGTCTATCCTCTAACATGATCTTCGTAGGCTTGTCTGAACACATACCTGCGGTACTCGAACCCGCCTGTGTTCTGCTCGCGAACCTGCCGTATCGCCTCCATCTTGGAGAATCGGCATCCTCTCCTAGACCCCACGCAGCCTCCCCACCCGACGAAGAATCGCCCGGACCGCGATCAGCCGGCTGATGTGGCACGCGGGCAGGCGTATGTCGAGGCTCTGGGGCTCACGAACGCGAAGGATCTTCTCAAGATCATCCGCTGGAATGACAAGTACGGCATCCGGTTCATGCGGCTGAGCAGTGAGATGTTCCCGTTTGCGAGTCACAAGGAGTATGGCTACAAGCTGGCGCCGTTTGCCTCGGAAGCGCTGGCCGAGGTCGGTCGACTCGTCGCCGAGCTGGGTCATCGTGTGACCACCCACCCGGGCCAGTTCACCCAACTCGGCTCGCCGAATGATGGCGTGGTGGAGAACTCTCTGCGGGACTTGGATTATCACTCTGAAATGCTGCAGTTGCTTCGTCTGCCCCCGCAGCAGGACCGCGATGCAGTCATGATCCTGCACATGGGCGGTGTCTTCGGTGATAAGCAGGCTACTCTCGACCGGTTTCGGGAGAACTACCAGGCCTTGCCGCAGGATGTCAAGAACCGACTTGTGCTCGAGAACGACGACGTCAGCTGGTCGGTGCACGATCTCCTGCCCATCTGCGAGGAGTTGAACATCCCGCTTGTTCTGGACTTTCACCATCACAACATCATCTTCGACGCGACACAAGTCCGCGAGGGGACGCAGGACATTATAGGTCTGTATGACCGGATCAAAGCGACCTGGACGCGGAAGAACATCACCCAGAAGATGCATTACTCCGAGCCCACCGCGGCCGCCATCACTAACCGACAGCGTCGAAAGCACAGCGACCGTGTGTCCACTCTTCCTCCTTGCGATCCGACCATGGATCTCATGATCGAAGCCAAGGACAAGGAGCAGGCCGTGTTCGAGCTGATGAGGACCTTCAAGCTACCAGGCTATGAGCTCTTCAACGACATGTTACCCTATATGCGCACGGACGAGAACAAGCCATTCAAGCCTCCGAGGAAGACGAAGAAGAAGGAGGGATTCGTCGACCTCGAAGGTCAAGTCCCTCCCGAGCGGACCGTTCCGGAAGAGGAGGTCGGTATGGGCGGGCCCCAACGAAGAGTGTACTGGCCGCCCGGCATGGAGGAATGGCTCCGACCGAAGAAGGTCGTTCGCAAAGTCCCTCAGAGCCCACGAAAGACACCAGTCTCGAAGAAGACGAAGGACGCCGCCAATGCCGACTCACCGTTGCCGAAAGGCGAGCCGGAAGCCAACGGCGAAGAGGAGAACGGGGCGCCGGTTACACCAGCCTCCAAAGCCACTCGGCGGGTCCAGCGGACCCCCAGTGTCAAGAAGCCGACATCCAGGAAACGGAAGGCTTCGCCCATTGCTTCCACGCCGTCTGCTTCGGACGTGGACATGGAAAACCCAGATATCCCGGAGCCACCCGAGCTTACCAGCACGAAGGGGGCTGGGGTCCGTCGTAGTAGGCGGGCGAAGACGGTGAATTATACCGAGGACCCTGATTCAGCTTGATGTCCGGCAGGTCGTCTAGCCACGGCGTAAAGTCTGTTGGGCAGCTGCAGCTGCAGCTGCAGGATAAGCGTGCATGAGAATAGCCGTGCATTAGGCGTGCGGACATGCACCGCCGAGATGCAGACGATCTCTCAGGTTCTTCACGAGCATCTGGCTTTTGCTTCCTCCTGCTGAGCGGTGGGGTTATGTCGCACAGCAGGACCACAGAGATTACTGGTTTTTGGTTTCCGGTTGATCGGACCTCGCAGCGTCCTGTGAACAGTCACTAGGCGATCATATGCTATCCAGTATGGCTAGATCATAGATAAGAGTGTACAGTAGTATATATAAGGGATCAGCTAGAGATTTGTTTAATGGTAATATGATGATTTACCTATGAGGGTTGTTGTTCCAGAGTCTAGACAAAGCCATCGATAGAAATGATAGAAATGTTCCCAAAGGGGCCAAGTGTGTCCCCACCGCGGGTTTCTTCCGGCCGTCAGCTTGACGTTGCGGTGCGCTTCGAGGCCTTCGCCCTGTTTTACCCCCTTCACACGCTCAATTCTGAGATTTGTTACCTAGATCACGTCTTGATTTCTCTTGTTGAATTTTCAGAGTCTATACTTTACAACAGCAAGCTCTCCGTCCATGCGAAATTTTGATTAGGGAGAGATGAAGCCACCTTGACAAGTTTCCTATAGACTCTCATTGCTTATCCCGAGGAAGCTCGTCATCGCCTCCACACAGAACCAGCCCAGCCCCATCAACTTTCACACCTCCAACCCACCCTGTAGCGAGTCAACGCCATTCTTCCGTCTTTCATCACTTCCACACAACCCAAGCGATACCGCACCTACACCCAATAAGCCACCCTGAGAAAGCATCGAATTCGCCAAAGAGAAAAAAAACCGTGGCTCCCAAATTCCTCCCTCGCTCCTCCTCCTCCTCCTTATCCTCCCGCCGGCGCGCCCCCGCGCCCCCTACACCCACCACCACACCCACCAGCAAACAACCCCTCCCCTTCTTTCTCCTCCGCCGCAATCGCCCTCTCCTCGCCCCTCCACCCTTACAATCCTCCACCCGCAGCCCCCTCCGACCAAAAGCCCGCCTCTGGACCCTCCTCCTAGGCCCGCACTCGCTCCGCCGCGCCCAGCTCCGCCTCTGGAGTCTCCGCCACGAAACCCTCCCGGCGCTCCGGCACCGCGCCCAGGCCCGCGTCTACCGAGCGATCGCGAGGCGCCAGGCCCGCAAACTTGCGCAGGTACGGTTTGGTGATTCACGAGGTGGTGGTGGTGGTGGCGGTGGGGTTCTAGGGTATTTGTTGGGTGGTAGGAGTAGGCGGGGACGGGTGTCTGCGTCTACACCCACGGCTACAGCTGCCACAGCTGCCACAGCTGCAACGGGCGCAACGTCGACAACGACCATGTCACAATACGACTCCTCCCCCTCCTATGGCGGCGCCGGCGCCCCTCGCGGCGCGCGCCGCAAGAAGGTCTACGATTACCTCAAGGCGGCGAACGAGCTGCGGCAGACGTATGCGGCGCAGTGGGCGGCGCAGCTGAATGGGCAAGGCGGGCAGCAGCAGCAGCGGGATTACGGTGATGAGTACTCTACGGGCGATGCGCCGGGGGCGTTTCCGGATGTGGAGATTGCGCGGTCTGGGTTGGAGGAGATGGTGATTTTCCCGAGTTATGGGCGGCGGATTGTGAGGGATGGCTCTGGACAGGCGGCGGGGAGGGTGGGCAGGGATGACGTTGGGGATGGTGATGATGGTGATGACCCGTGGGCGAGGCGGAGGGGCTCGAATGCGACGATTGATGAGTATCGTGGTCTCGACACTGACACGAATACGGTGGCCGGGTTCGATGACTATGCGGAGAAACATGCGGTCGTGTCGGTGGATGTGCGCGGTTGGCTGTATGCGCCGCATCGCGGGCCGATGACGCGGAAGCAACGGTTGATGGTTGCTTTGGCGAGGAAGCTGAGTGGTGTGCCTGCTCCGGTGAATAATGCGGGGGCTGCTGGTTCGGGGGGGTATGGCGGGGATGATTCGGGGGGGAAGACGGATCGGCGTGAGGAGGAGCTGGTCGATACGGAGGCTCAGTCCATTATCAAGGGGGCGGAGGGGCGTGCGGATTCGGCCTGGAAGGAGAGCGCGTTGGGGGGCGATCGAGGCGACAGAGACAACAATCCCGGGGTGGTCCCGGGCCGTCTGCCGCAGCGGACGGGGACCTCGTCGAGTTTGGCGAGTACCGCGACAACGACGACGCAGATGACCAAGGACGAGCTTTCGATGGCCAATGCGCATCTGATGGAGCGGTTGCGTCCGTTCCTCACCAATCCCGTCACGGATATGCCGGTGACCGTGTTCTTCTTCGACGAGACCCGGAGTCAGTCGAGGAGTATCATGACGGATGTATCCGGCCACTTCAGGATGCGCGCCGCCCTGCCCTTCGTCCCGACCCATATCCGCGTCCTCGCCTCGGAGAATCTGTCGGTCGTGAAGGAGGTGCAGATTATCGAGCCCTCTGGGATCAGTCTGATCAGTGATATCGACGATACGGTGAAGCACTCGGCCATCGCGAGCGGCGCAAAGGAGATCTTCCGGAATACCTTCGTCCGCGAGCTGGCCGATCTGACGATCGAGGGCGTGGCGGACTGGTACAACCAGCTGGCGAAGATGGGGGTGGATTTCCATTATGTCTCGAACGCCCCGTGGCAGCTCTACCCGCTCCTGGAGCGGTACTTCAAGCAGGTCGGCCTACCTCCGGGCTCGATTCATCTCAAGCAGTACAGTGGGATGCTCCAGGGGATCTTTGAGCCCACGGCGGAGCGGAAGAAGGGCAACCTCGAGCAGATCCTGAAAGACTTTCCTTCGCGGAAGTTCATCCTGGTCGGCGACAGCGGCGAGGCAGATCTGGAGGTCTATACCGATATCGTCCTGGCCAATCCAGGCAGGATCTTGGGCGTCTTCATCCGCGACGTCACCACGACGCACAAGAAGGAATTCTTCGAGAAGTCCGTGGACTATCTGGAACACAAAGTCTCTGCGAGTCGCAGCGATCCCCAGCTTGTCGACGACTCCGATGCAGCCCCCCGGCGGCCGGCGCTCCCACCTCGCCGGCCTCTGGCGTCATTGGCCAACAGCCCATCTGCACATGCCGTCAGCCTGGACAATGGAGATCTGATCGATCTTCGCGATGACGACGAGCGGGAAGCCTCGTCCCGGGATCGGAAGACTCCCTCGGTGTCTCCCGCCGGACGGACACCCCCGGCCAAACCGTTAAAGCCTTCCTCTCTCCGCTCGAATTCTACGAACCCCGATGTGTCGGTGGGGGAGTCGATCAAGCGGAAGCCCGTGCCTCCCCTACCGCCGCGTCGGTCCTCCACCAAGCCGGAGGTCTCGCCGGACCGATCCACAACAGTGGAAAACACGAGGCAGCAACTCCCCACGCGGCCGAAGACCGCCGGTCTCGACCGGGAGATGGGAGATGCAAAGGTTACCCGCTCGAAGCAACCTCCGCCTCCGCCTCCGCCTCGTCGAGCCAACACCCTGGCGTCCGTCGAAAGCTCCGGCTCATCCCAGCAATCCACAGCCAACCGTCCCACCCCGCCTCAAAAGCCACCGCAGCAGCAGCAGCAATCCTACCCCGCCGCAGCAGCCTCCGCAGCCTTGCAGTACGCCTCCGAGCGTCTGAACTGGTCCGCCTCCCCGGCCAACATCCTCCGCTCCACGCAGTCGAACTCCTCACTTAATCGAACCAATACCGGCGGTGCCATGGACCGGACCGGGAGTTCCGAGAACCCGCCGCCTGCCGCGCCGCTGCCCAATAAACGGGAAGAAATGTGGCGGCGTCGGTGGGAGCGCGCGCAGGAGCTGCTCGAGACCCGCGGTGTGGTGCTGGGGAGCTGGCGGGTCGGTCGAGATGCGCAGGATGTGAGTGTATGGTTGGTGGAGGAGGCGATGAAGGAGGTGAGGGGAGTGAAGAAGGGTGATCGTTAGGTTTTAAAGTACTATACTTCCTTGTTACTGGTACTTGGGGTTACGGGGACGATAGCATAGACTACTTCATACGGGCTAGATACCACTACTTGCGTTGTACATACATAGCATCTCATCAGATCCGAGCATGGGTGCATTCCACTCTTCATAATCATGAAACAGGCATATCTAGTGCCGCCACGCACAACCTCCCTCTGCCCTGCAGATTGAACAATAATAAAAGCAACCCAACTACAGATCTTCACCTTGGATAAGATCCACTAGCAAAAACAGAAGGCATGGATAGATGCAAAAAGATGGTCCCAGAGGGGCTCGAACCCTCGACTTTAACGTTATTAGCGTTACGCTCTAACCAACTGAGCTATGGGACCTGGTTGTTGTTTCTGAGCGTAAACTAGTGCTCTATGTCCCAAACATTAGCATTGTGAAGAGACTCTTTGAGATATAGCATGGTTGTGATGATGGGGGATCGGATGGATTGCGGTGCGTGTCTGTTGCCTGACTTGGGAGGGATCGGGTATTGATTCTTGGTGGCTGATAACGCTACCGATTGGGTGGTAATTACGTTTATGCCGGCTTGCAATCTTGTTCCTGGTAAAAGTCCAGTGTGGGTTGGGTGGGCTATGTATATACTGAGTACTGTAGTTGCCGCTGTAGTTGCCGCGGCTGTGTGCCATCTGGTCTACATGAACCCTACACAACAGGTAACTATACTGTGCGCGTGCATCACTCCTGTGTCTGTCGGGCACCCGCTGGTCCAGACACGATTCTCAGGTGTGCACCCCGTGCATGTGTGTGTGCTCCTCCGCCAGAGCCCATCAGACTGCATGATACACCTCCCGATTCGATCCAACTCCCTCACCCTCAGAGTAGGTCAACTGATGCTAGGCGGACCCCTTCTTCTTGTATTTCTCCCTAGCTCCCAGCCCATCTCAGAGCTGTTGCTTGGACACATCTATGCGAGGAAGTGAGAGCCCTCGGTCAATCGAGTGACCCACTCACCCAGTCTTTGGAACAGCGCCGAGCAGTCCTGACTTCCGGGGTACGGCGTCGGCTCCAGGAACGATAGAAAGAGATGAGGTGGACCGGGAAACGCTCCTTGTGACCTGGTCACAGTACGGGCTCAATCCGATAGTCAGCAAGTGGAATCGGGGAGTCCTGTTTGGGGGGG
>WOUI01000274.1:0-47016 GCA_012184565.1 Aspergillus floridensis | reverse complement strand
TTCCTGCGCCTTCGGGCCCCTCCGGCCGCTTTGCCTTCCTCTTCCTTTCCCCCCCCCCCCCCCATCATTAATATTTCCATCTTCCCCGACCACCTAGAGCATGCACTCATGCATGTCTCATCATCGTTTGATTAAAACCATCTCCACCAGTCAGTCTTTTCAAATGTCACATACTTCCATCACTGGGTGAAACAATAATTTCTGTCAAACTTTCTCCACAACTCGTCCAACACACGTCTTGATCGTGTTGAATGGCTGGGTAGCTCACATAGCCCCAGCCCGCGAGTGTTCGGCCATGGCCACCCGCCTACCGCCTCTCAATGAATTGGCTCGGTCGCCAGCCCTCGAGGAAACATCCCCATCATCTACATCCTCGCTGGTGCTCGGTCACCCAGTCACTTCCATTGCTGCAATTTCCGATTCGAACTCGGTGGTGAAAGTCGAGGACTCCCCCACCCCGTCTGCATTGGCCTCCGCCGATGCAGATACGCCGGCGCCTGATGCTGGAGGCACGGCGACAGCGGTTGCGGGCCGGAAACGCAAGCTGAACAGCAATTCCGCCCGGGGTGTCGCCAATCTTACCCCGGAACAACTAGCTAAGAAGCGAGCCAATGATCGCCAGGCCCAGCGCGCAATTCGCGAGCGCACGAAGGCTCATATCGACTTGCTCGAACAGCAAGTCCGCGATCTTTCATCGCAGAAACCGTACTTGGATCTTCAGGCTGCGCTGAAGCAGAATGAAGCCGTTCAAGTGGAGAACAGAGAACTTAAGCAGGGGTTGAAAGCAGTCCTGGAGATTATACAACCCCTGTTAGGAGACCAGGCAAAGTCCGGTAGGTCACATCGGTTGTCTAGTTCGCTTCGACAAGCATTCGGGGCAGATATACTTACCTCAGACATGTTCTAGATCTTTTAGCGTCGGCAGCCGCTTCCACGAGGGCCAAACCCATGCCCTCGATATCCGTGACGTCGTGTTTCTCAGACAATAGCCACTTTCCTTCAAACACCCAACAGTCGGCCTCGATCGATTCCTCATATACGAAGCCTGCGGGCACGCAGCCCCCTTCCTCCTCCACGCCCCTCACATTCTCGCCCACTGCAGGTCGGCCGAGTTTAACGGCCGCTGGTCCGGCTTCGTTTCGCATTGCGTTTGATTACCAGCGACATAATTTAGCCCATGGCCTCGACTTCGGCGGCACGGATGAGCGGATGGGATTCAATTTCTTGCTCGATACGTCGCAACAGGTACCCAAGGTGGATGGATTTCGTCGTTGCTCCGAGGCACCCAGACCAGCCCCTGCGAGCACAGCCTCGACTTATCCAGCACCTCTACCTGCAGGCGCGACGACGGAGCAACCGCTGTCCTTGCCTGCGCACTTGACTCCAATCCGGAACATCGCGCCGACCTGCACACTAGACGCTATCCTCATGGACTTCTTGCATCATCGTCAGCAAGAGGCAGCAAAGGGTGTACCGAAACAGAATCTTGTTGGCCCGTCGTATCCTAGCGTATCGTCCTTGCTCAATCCAGAAAGGAGTGTGTACTCACATCCTTTGTCGAAAGTGTTCACCGACATTCTGCGCACATTCCCGGATATCGCAACATTGCCGGAGCAAGTCTGTGTTCTTCTCTTGATGTTCCTCTTAATGCGATGGCAAATATATCCAACTCCAGAGAATTACGAGCGGTTGCCTGAATGGCTGACCCCCCGTCCATCGCAGTTGCTCACTCCGCATCCGGCTTGGATTGACTATTTGCCTTGGCCGCGCATGCGAGATCGCTTGGTGATGACGTATCGAGACTATCCATTCGAGAACTGGTTCATACCCTTCACACGGACTCTGTCGGTCAATTGGCCATATGAAGCAACAGATTGTCTGCTCTCTACTGGTGATGGTGACGATTTGATTATCAATCCTGTCTTCGAGAGACATTTCCGAAACCTTAGCAATTGGTCCCTGGGCCCGGCGTTTGCGGAGGCATACCCTTCGCTGGTAGATACGACCAGGATTAAATGAGAACCGCGTACCCGCAATCGTACAATGCATATTATTGGTTATAAACTTGGGCGAAGTAACCACGGCCTAAGTTTGGTGATCTTTGGTCTCAGTCATGTCTATCGTTTGGTTTCCCATGTGAAAGCATATCATGCGCAATCATTCGTCTAAGAAAACAATTCTTTCTCAAGGATAGCTACTTCCGGATCTTCGACTGTTTTGACTTGGTCAAC
This sequence comes from Aspergillus floridensis, assembly GCA_012184565.1. Lineage (NCBI taxonomy): Eukaryota > Fungi > Ascomycota > Eurotiomycetes > Eurotiales > Aspergillaceae > Aspergillus > Aspergillus floridensis. The sequence goes on along the minus strand of WOUI01000274.1, from coordinate 44,785 downwards.
TCAAAGCTGCCAATGCATTGAGGCATGCCTTAACACGAAAGACACGGTGCTTGACAAGATTCATGATATGGGCCATAGAAAAGCGTTGGAAATTATTTGTATCTCGACTTTTTCCAAATGACAAACTCACAGGCATCATGATGCTGGATTCCCCGGAATTGGCTTGGTACAAGCAGAGTGACTGTACGGGCACTTTGCTCGGTCATGACGAGTTGCCCTGTCTGCTCTTCTCATTCCAGAATGGCAATCCCGCCTTCTGCCGTAGAACCCCATACATGGAGCTGCTATCTAAGCATTCGCCCGCATACTCCCTGGCCGCCTCCATGTTGTCCAAAGCCACTTGCAAGCCCGGGAGTTCAACCTTGCTCTCCTCGGCCATAGCGAAAGCATGTTTGGCATCTTTGATAGCCAAGGACACTCCGAATCCAGGCCGTGAGCCCAGCGGAGGCGCGTACACGCCCGTCGTCAACCTAGCGTATGTTAGAGGGTACATGCATCTACTGAGTAGTGGGTACAAATAAGACAGGCCAACCTCTTCGAATATCCCCCCGCGACGGGGCCGAAGGCTTCCCCGATGAGTTCCTCCATCGGCCCAGTGCCCAGGCCCGTACGTTCAGCGAAGACCTGCGCTTCGCCGACGGCTTCCATCATGTTGACGGTGACGATGTTGCTAGTTTCAGGGACATTCGGGCCCATGATTAGCAATACTTTCATCTCTATCATCAACAGAGACAAAACAGCCTTCTCGAAAATGGAAAAGCGCCAAAAAGGATGTATGGGATTGATATGTAAAATGGAGCAAAAGCACTCACCCCGCAATCTTCAACAGCGAGGCCCGCGTAGCATCCTCGCCGCAGTCGATGACCTTCCGCCCCATCACGTCCTGGATCAACGGCTTCACTTGTTGGGCGGCCGGCCTCGGCCCACCCAGGGCGAAGACGAGCTTGCCGTCGACCGCGATGGGGTTGCCGCCGAAGACGGGCGCCGCCAGGAACGAGGCCTCTTTCTCCTGGAGCTGGGCCACGGCCCGACCGACCGTGCCCGGGTGGACGGTCGAACAGTCCACGAAGATCTTGTCGCGCAGCGAGATCTTGGACTCTGTGGCTGTGGTGATGAGATGTTGGAGGACGGCGTCGTTGGAGACCTTTTTTTGGCGCTGAGTTAGTTGGCTGGGTTTTTGATCGAATCGCTTTCATTTTTGGGGCAGACGCCCCCGTCGCGCTGTAGTGGGTATTCAGTAATGGTCTGTAGACATACCATGGTGAATATGATGCCACATTGGGCGACGAGCTTGGTGAAACTCGACTCCGGGGTCCCGCCCAGTGCCTTGAGGGGGTCTCCGCGAGCCATTGTCCGGTTCGAATAGAGCAGATTCAGGGCTCGTTTGCTGGTAAGATGCTTTTGGAGGTTGCTGGCCATGGCCAGGCCCATGGAGCCGAGGCCATACTGTTGGGTTGGTGGGATTTCAGTATGGGTGTGTGAAGCTTGGGGGTTTTTGGTTTGTGGTATGAGAAGGGAGGGGGTAGGGGTGAAAGCATGGCACGGACCCAACCGATCTGTGGCATTGTGTTTTGATTATAGGTATACTGAGACCTTTTATAGTAGGGGTTGAGTCGCTTAGAGTGGAAGTGATGGTGAGCGGTGGTTGGATTTTATCTTATGGTCTGTGACTATTGTAGTACCTACGTATCTCGGGCGACAGATGATAACCGGCCGGGCCCGATGTCGGGGAGGCGGAGATATTGGCAAAGAATCGACAAGCACTTTGATTCAGTCTGGATTCTTTGACTATTGTACTCATCATGATGAGGCTTGGTATTCTGTCTCTATTGGGTCTGAACTGGCCTCAGTTTCTAAAGGTCATAGTCTCCATGATCTGAAGCATTGAGGGTTTTGATGATCAGGGAGTAGAGTAGTTTTTTCATGGGGATGCAATGAGACTGCTGATGTTCTAGTGTAGCTTCAGTCTTGGAGTATTGCAGCTTACGCTTACAATCATAGTGTATACCATAGACCATAGAGTAGAATCTGTGTACTTATAATAGAGTAGACGACAGTAAAGTAAATGTAAAGTTTACAGCCTCAGGCACCAACCGGCGATTGACCGCCCGGCAGGCCCCACCGAAGCAGTGCCGCTCCGGACGGGCGACCTGGTCTTCCTTCCATTACTACTGCTGCTGCTGCTGCGGCTGCTGTTGTTGCTGCTTTGTTGCTGCTAACTTACTGCCTGCCTGCCTGCCTGCCTGCCTGCCTGCCTGCCTGCCTTCTGGACGTCATCTCCATACTCACTCCCTCGTTCCCTTTTCCCTCCTCCCGCTTTCTGATCAATCGCCTTCCTTTTTCCTTTTCCCCGGTCGCTCAATCTCATTATCATCATGGCTGATATGCCTATTGGTACGTTGCGCTCCTCCCACCTCAACCCCTCCTCCCCCTCCTCCCCCTTACTCTCTCCGCCAGTCCCTCCTCTCCTTGCCCGGCATCTCTCCGTACCTCCCGCCTTCCCTTCAGCTAACCACAACAATTCAACCAAACAGTGCTCGATGGAGGAACGGGTTTCCTCAAAGTCGGATATGCTGCGCAGGTCGGTCTGCTCTGTTTGGATCTCATCAATTTCGTTCAATCATTAACGCTCGTGTCTTCCTGCAGAACTTCCCCGAGCACCAGTTCCCCTCGATAGTGGGGCGCCCCATACTGCGGACGGAAGAGCAAGCAGGCGACATTGTCGTCAAGGATATCATGTGCGGCGATGAAGCTGCTGCCGCCAGATCAATGCTCCAAATCACCTATCCCGTATGTCTATACACCTGCTGGTTCTGAATTACCGTCTTCCCAGCCCCCCCCCCACCTCCCCCGCCTCGCGGCACAATTCAGCAGCCATGTTAACGTTGGGCCGGAATGGTTTCCTGGCCGGTCTCACTAGATGGAGAATGGAATTGTCAAGAGATGGGATGATATGCAACACCTATGGAACTACACTTTCTACGAAAAGATGAAGATCGACCCCACCGGCCGCAAGATCCTCCTCACCGAACCCCCCATGAACCCCCTGAAGAACCGGGAGCAGATGGCCGAGGTGATGCTGGAAGGCTACAACTTCGGTGGTGTCTACGTCGCTATCCAAGCCGTCCTTGCGCTGTATGCTCAGGGTAAGTCGCCAGTGCTCCTGAAACATCATCCCTGTCACCGACTAAGCTCCATGCTCTCTTTCGGCGAATCGCAGGTCTCAGCAGTGGTGTCGTCGTCGATTCCGGAGACGGTGTCACCCACATTATCCCCGTCTATGAATCCACCGTCCTGAACCACCATATCCGCCGACTGGACGTTGCTGGTCGCGACGTCACCCGCAATCTGATCGCCCTTCTCCTCCGCCGCGGCTACGCCCTCAACCGCACGGCCGACTTCGAGACCGTGCGCCAGATCAAGGAGAAGCTGTGCTACGTCTCATACGACCTGGAACTGGACAAGAAGCTCTCGGAAGACACGACGGTCCTCGTCGAGTCCTACACCCTTCCCGACGGCCGTGTCATCCGCGTGGGCAGCGAGCGGTTTGAGGCCCCCGAGTGTCTCTTCCAGCCGCACTTGGTCGACGTCGACCAACCCGGTATCGCCGAGCTGCTGTTCAACACCATCCAGGGTGCCGATGTCGACGTGCGCTCCAGTCTCTACAAGGCCATCGTGCTCAGTGGAGGAAGCAGCATGTACCCCGGTCTGCCCTCGCGTCTGGAGAAGGAGCTCAAGCAACTGTGGCTCACCCGAGTACTGCAAGGAAACCCGGAGCGACTCAACGTATGCGCTTTTTGCCCAGACAAGCCCCAGTCTATGCCATCCAGCTAATGTGGCCCATATAGAAATTCAAGGTCCGCATCGAAGACCCGCCCCGACGAAGACACATGGTCTTCCTCGGAGGTGCCGTGCTGGCCAACCTGGTATGCAACCCTTCGTGACCCAGCATGTGTCCGTTACTGCCTGCTAACCCTGTTTTCTTTTTCCAGATTGCCGACAAGGAGGATATGTGGGTCACCAAGCAAGAATGGGAGGAACAGGGTGCACGTGCCCTCGCCAAACTCGGTCCTAGATAAACAGTCTAGGTAGTTTACCACTTTCCAAACCAAGTAACCCGTACATACATACATCCAATCCATACCTATCAACCTACTTTTCAAATGCTCAGCCCCGCCATATCTTGATCCCACTGTGACTGTATTACGAATTTCCGAAGCTTGTCGCGTCGCGCTCTACCTTCTAGCCTGATCCCTTCTCTTTTATCGAAGTATATTTATATCGATCTTCCATGTTCATACTATGCAGTTGGAATATACATATTGCCAAAACCGGGTGTCTGGCTCGTTCTCTGAGGATCGATAAAGCGAATGCCCGTTCATGCCATTCGTACTCCAGCTTGTTATACGGTAATACACCCGCGCTCATCCTATGGTCATCCTCTCAACAGGCAGCAATTGTAGATTCAACGCACGGAAGGTATGCACCGAATCACTGAACTTTACAGGGTAATCAAATCATAAACTTTTTCTCTCCGTGCTACAATCCATCTTCCAAGAATCTCAGACATAATCAGCCCGAGTGGTCAACCGAGATCAGCGCAGCAATCCTTCGTCTAAGTCTATGTGGTGTATATATCTTCTACCAAACGAAAGAGAAAACAAACTCCTCAAGAATGCAGGACATGGGCCTTTATGATCCCAAGAATGCAGAAGGAAGGAAAGAGGGGACACGCATGATCTATACAGAAGACAATGTGGAAAGAAAGAAAAAAAAAACTGTGTGAGTATGGTCACGCATCATACAGCACACGCCCATCAAGTAGCAGGAACATAACACAGAAAAAAAAAAGACCAGAGGCCCGTCTCTACCAGCGGAAAGGCGAATGGATATTGAGGGAATATATAAAATGGTGGGGTGGTGATGCTGAGGCGCAGCTGCCTGCCTGCCCCTTTGGTTTATTATAGGGGCTATGACTTGTTTATTCATCGGAGTCGGACTCGGTCTGCTCGTTGGCGAGGACCTTCTTGCGCTCTTCATTCATCTCGCGGTAGGTGCTCCAGCTGAGGAGGAAGAAAGCCACGATGATGAGGACCCCGCCGATGATGGAGGCCAGCGACAGGGGTTGGCCGGTGCGCAGCCAGTCGACGACCGCCACGAGGAAGATGGTCAGTAAGGCGGCTACGGAGGAGAGGACGGGCGAGGTCAGGGAGATCAAAACGAGGAAGGAGCCGGAGAATGCTATGACGGACAGGTGGTATTAGTTTGACCTCTAATCATCGGCTTGATCGGACTGGACTTACTGGCATTGGCGAGGACGGAGATCAGAAGCATCCAAGCCGCTTCGCCGGTCGGCCAGCGGAAGGTTTCCAGACCAATGATGTGCAGAAAGGGCAAGGGGATCCACAGGACAAGCAGCGTAAAGCATCCGATGAGGCTGCCAAACGTGTTCGCGAAGATCATGCTGCGTCCGGCGCTGGTGCCCTCCGGGGGACACGCGAACCGCTTGTATAATACCTCGTACAGACCGTACAGCACACTGCCGATACCGATGATGATATTGCCCAGCAATCGGTTCTCGGCTCCGTCGTGCGCTTTGCCTTTCTTGCCGTCGTCGCGATCTCCGTATGCCACCACGAGCACCCCGACGATGGCCACCACGACCGCAATGATCTTGTCGGCCCGCAGTTTGTCCTTGAGGAGGGGGATCGAGAAGGCATACGCGAAGAAGGCGGAGCAGTTGTAGATAGCGGTCAGATCGCTCGGCGTGGTCATGTTGACCGCAACATACCAGGAGCCTCCGGCGATTGTGAGAGCGGTGGTGACAAACGCCGTTGTTCGGAGCATATACGGGATAGGCGATCGTTGAGAATCACGAGACGTGAGGTGTACATCCTGGGTCTCCACCATTTTCGCTGTCGTGCGAAGGATATAGACATGACGGCGCCAGAACGCCGCCCAGGACAGTTTGCGTTTCTGCAAGCGAAGGATAAGGAGCTGGAACGGCCACAGCAGCGCCCATGAACCATGTGTGAGATAGCTAGGTAGCAGCGGAGAATGGTTAGCCTCTTAAACAGCGCAGAAATATCGAAGGTGAGCCAGGCGATCAAGGACTCCAAACTTACAGCATACAATAAGGCTTGTCCCAGTGCAGCTCGTGCTGAATGTATACCGCGGTCTCGGTCTGAACCACAAAACTGGCCAGGCTCAGAAGCAGAAACCCCGAGGCAATCATGTATTTTTGGCGCGTCGCCTGCTCCGCGCTGTGCTCTGGACTACTGCCGCGGATGGTCGGTCGCCGGGAATGGTGAAGCATAGGCCTGCCTTCTGCATCACCATTGCCTAGGCTGGCATTCGACAGCCGTCCCCGACGCTCATCCTTGAGCAGCGGCTGTTGGGCGCGACCGTCAGCGGGGCGATGCATGATAGGACGGTTCATGGGCATTTCATCGTCCGAATCGTGGAAGTCAAGGGCCGAATCCAGATCCCGGGCTTCTCCAACAGCCGTTAATGGCACGCTATCTGCAGCCACCTTGTGCGGATTATCTGGGTTGACGGATGTAAACAAAAAGTGTGAAGGGAGGAACGCGAGAAGATCGATAATGAGACTCGGAAGCCTGCTCCTTGTCTCTATTATGTATGAATCGGGGCGACTATGACGAAGCGTGCGTCGGAAAGTGGGATGAAGGTGGGCGGGTAGGCCGCGCAATCGGCCGATGGAACGACCGGCAGCTCAGGTGGACGGAAGGATAGATTGGAAGGACTGCCGAAGGTTTAAAGCCCAACGTTCACGTGGGGGGGGGGGTCGGGGTCTGGGGTCTAGCGAAGGAAGAATTGCAGGCCCAGCGGGGTCAGTTGCCTGCGGGACAGAAGCGGATGATGAGGTCTTAAGGGCAAGGCATACAGCCTCGTATGTATAGGATATCTCCGGAGGAAGGAAGTACTTCGGACCGCTGCGCTGCGGCCACGTTTGCGAAAGTCGTTCGTGTAATATAATTGTGGGGACGTCTGGACTAGAACAGTAAGGCGGAAGGGAGGAGGAACGAGCCAAGCCCGAAGAAAAATGAAAGAGGGTTTGCTGTAAGGGAGGGAGGGAGAAGAGAGAGAGAGAAAGAAAGAAAGAAAGAAAGAGACGAAATATGGAAGGCTTGAAGGGTACCAGGATGTCAAGATGGCTGTAGGTCCGGAGTGTAGGTAAGGGAGAGTCGAGTCCATGCGCAGTTGCATTGCATCCGTTAAGGTAGTTGGCCTATTCCCTTTCGAGTCAGGGACCACCGGCCCCCTAAAGAAAATCTCACCGCCTCACTCAACAGCGAGTCGGAACTCAGCGGCGGTGCAGCGTCTAATCCGGTTCCGGTTAGTCACGTGTGGGGACTCGGAGCGAGTCTCCAGCTTTCTTCCAAGGGCTTCCCCGCCAAGTCGCTGGATGGGGTCTTTGTCTTGGACAGGTCAATTCAGAGTACAGCCTGGAAGTGCATTTCGAATTTCTGATTGAGCAGAATTGTTATTACGACACCTGGATGCCTCCTCCATCCCAATCCCCAGCTAAGTGAGAAAGAGATCTTGGACTGCTGCTAGTTATCGCTTGTCTAATCTTGTCATCATAATGTTTACCCATGTCGAAGATCTTGCTCCCCCACATATCAATGCGCAAACCGGAAATCCATGCGTTTGTTTCCATCATCCTTAGTCGTGGCGACATAGTCAAGCTTCTGTTCCTCGGTCATCAAATTCCACCGTCGGTCCCGCTCATGATTTCGCAGCATGTAGTAAGCCTTAGTAGCAATGTAAAGTATTATGTTGACGCCCACAAGTATCAGAAGCACTCGGTTCCCGGCGATGTAACGCGGTGCATCCCCTACGCACACAATGGACGCATCCATAGTTAGTCAGGAATGCTTCCGAGATGCGTCACAAATGATCAACACTCACCATCTGTGTATATGTTTGAGGAAATGATGGCAGACAATTGAACAGACATATTGTATATCGCAGCCGCGATGGCTCGAGTTCTGACGCTATTCGAATTGCGGGAAATCCACCCCGCTTGGAGTGCATGAGCTGCATATATGATTGATCAGTGACTATAGTGGTTTCCGGGGCTGAAATAGCAGAAGCAGCGTCCAACGGACATGCACTCACCACTCGGAAGGCTGAGAAAGAGAGTGAGGACAGTCCACACCACCCATTTGTTCGTTTGGCTAAGGTCCACCGCATTCATATAAATCAACATTGGCAAACTCCAAACCTGGGCGATGAGTCCCATCCATGATAGTGACTCGAAATATTCGCCTGCGTACGTAAGGATGATTCGGGTGATGATCATGAAGACCTATCGGTAGCAGATTAGCATCTCACTACTAGTACTTCAACAAACAATCAATCATCTGGTTTCGCGCGCACACTGTATGGCATAGACAAAAGAATGGAGTTGAAGGTATCAAATCCGAAGTCCTTCAGTTGCAGAGTGAAATACTGCGAGACCGTTGCTGTTCACGTTTTATCAGCTTGACGGGCGGAGCATGAATCAAAGTAGGTTCACTCACTCCAGGGGGTCAAGAACATGATCCCGACAATGTACAGCGGCCACAGATCGAAGTCGCTGAAGCTAAGCCACACCAGCTTCGCTGTCAAAGGCTGTCTATTGTGCATTGAGCCCTTACTGGGATCCTCGCGTAATATGCGATTGACCATGATAACTTCCTCTCTATGAAGTAGCTAAATTTAGTGCTCAGAGGTCGCACAAGCTTGACTAGAGAACCACATACCGTTCTGTAAACCAGCCATTTTTACCTCGGGCCCAGTTTGCAGTCTGAGTAGGTCCAGGGGGCAGGAAGACGAAGGACAAGAGTCCCAATGCCAGAGTGAAAAGACCCTATATCCTATCAGTAACAGTCTTCTGGGGCTTGGGATAGCGTGACTGACATCAATCAAGAAAAGCCATCGCCAGCCAGCTTCACCACCACGGCCTCCCAGATGCAAGATGCCGTATGCCAGAAGGGCCGCCAGTATGTCGGCCAGCGAAGAAGCTGAGTACCAGAAGCCAAGACGTATGGACAACTCGTGGTGCTTATAGAAGTACGACAGGTAAAGTAACATCTAGAACCGGTCAGAACAACTTCCGAGAGCCCAGCTATCATTCGAATTCACTTACCGTGGGTGTAAATCCTCCCGACAAGATACCAATCAAAGCCCTGGTTACTAGGAAAGACGTCCTGCCAGACAGCCAGAACTGACAAGTAGCGACTATAGACCACGATATCATCTGGATCGGAATCCAGCGGTCTGCACCGATCTTCTTGCCGATAATTTGTGCCGGAATCTCGCTTAGCAGATAGCACAACCTATACACTGTATTTCCCAGGTTGTAATCTACCTCGGGCAGAGCAGTTAGTACAGCAGCGTGGTGTGATAGGTGCTCACTGACCATCGCGGCTAAGATTCAGGTCGGTCAGAAAGTTATCCGCGTTGGCTTGCTCTAGTACAGTCAGAAACTGGTCGATAGACAGTGTCGAAGCTTATCAGGGGCGGCGGTACATACGGATATTGGATCTGTCGAGTTCCAGCGCAGTTATCATCACACAAGCCCATAGGATTATGCGGATATCGAGCTTCTTGACCACGCTCTGCATCAGAGTTAGCTTTCAACACCATCCATGCTTTTGACTTCCTAGGGTGGAGGTACATCTTCTTCGCCTCTAGTCCATCGTGCTGCTGGATCGAACCGATGTATATTCTCCCAGTCCGGTCGTGGCTTGTACTCCTCCGCTAAATCTGGGTCGTCGAAGACCGACGGTTGCGTCGCGATAGCATGTGGATTGTAGGTCTTGGAGCGTTGAAACCAGAAGCGATGAGACTCGACCGCATCATCACCAAGTTGCCTATCGCCAATAGATGCTGAAGGCTTCTCCGTCACACTGACCGTAGCCTTTTTCTCGACATCCGATGTAAGCGTTGTGGAAGAGAGCACTGTTAAGCTCTGCTTGCGTGCAGCCGAGCGAGCAATGACAAGCGACATGATTTTTCCGGGGTGCCTGGATAGGCTCGATTGCGACTTGGATCAAGCCCCGGAGTAAATCACCGACCGCCACACCAGGTCAATCAACAATTTAAGTAGTTTTTGAGTCCTTCATTGTAACTCTTAATAGCCAAGCGGCAGGTAAGGGGACTATCGTCAAGCCACCCTCATGGTTTTTCTTCTCACCCATGTCCCGGTAGCAGATATCAGTGTGACCTCGGGATCTAGATCCCAGCATAGATGCGGCTCTTCAAGCGCTTGAGGTGTTTTCGACTGAGACCCATGGGTTGAGAGAGCTGCGGGCCCCCTTGATGCAGTCTTCCTTGGGCTGTCGAGGCTCGTTTGCGTTCGCGCTTGCCCGTAGTTCGCGCTGCATAGTCGCAAGGTATCACTGCAGCACGAGCGCCAGGACCTATTCGCGCAAGCGATGGAAACAACCTTGCCAGGAGAGAGAGAAACCAGCTTTGGCTTCCTCGAATTCCTCTGAGTCTGGCTCCATATGAGAATTAGAGTTTTGTGACAAAATCCCATAGCCCGGTGCTGCTGGCAAGCCGGATAGGAAGTATGTACAGTATCTTCATGGAATTGTCACGCAAGGAAGTGATAAGCGCATTGTCAAGGAGGTATTTGCGACAGGCCTGATACCAGGGATTCTTGAGGCCGTGAGTAAGAAATGTGGCAGAGGTGCTGTCAGACGCCTTCCCCAGATTAGTCTTGGAACATGGGAGCATGGGCCTAGATTCATGTAAGGGACTGGCCTTGAGGCTACAACAGATTCGGACCATGTAGTATGCGAGGATCGACTCCTGATAGCTCAGAATAGGAGTCTCGTAGCGTACGATGAACGAAAGAGCTCACCCAGCTATAGCAAATTGGGTGGGAATCTTGTTCCGGTCGAGAACGGAGATAACCGTGATGCTGCACGTACCGGTAGTCGCTCTTGTTAGACTTGACGTAGAAAGAGTATTGTATAGATATCACAGAGCTAAATTCTTCGCAGTCAAAACATTCGGCGGCGTCTGTTTCCGAATATGCTCCTCAGCCTGTCGGCGATATGCGACACTGACCAAGCTGCAGCATGGGTGGTGAGTGGAATGCCATCGATGCTCTAGACCCTCCAAGGGTTGCTGTTCATGTGATCTTCCATCTATCTACTGCGTACTCCGTAACTTGGAACAAGAATCAATCCCGTCTCTTGATGCTCGATGGACTCGTGATGGCCTACTTTGCCGGCTTACAATAATTCATTCCGATTTGACTGCGTGCTGCATGCCTTCCGCCACTTTTACTGCCAACCAACTACCATACCGTGGTATGGCTGCCAATATGGCCACCCCCCTTTTCCCTTTCCTGACCTCTTCTGAGTTTGCGCGTTTTCTTGTTACGTCCGTATCACATGTGAGTTGTAAACCGAGCCACGTAGGTTGGCAATTTCGGTTCCTTATCAAAGATTTTCGTGCTCACAATGTCCCCGGCCTCAATTTATCTTTTGTTTTCAGATATGTAGGAAAGTGTGTGACAACCAGCTTGCGATTGGATGGAGTGATTTCATATATCGAGACTCATTGATTTCATCTGTCTTGGTCCGTTAACTTGACTGCCACTCGCACCACACTTAGGCGTTTGCCTTTGGCTTGAACAATGCCTCCTTCGTATCATATGTGTACTTCAGATCAAGGTGCCAATACTCCGGCGCCGTGGGCTTCGCAATCAGCCATGCCTTGTCCAGGGCCTCCACCACTTCCTCGGGCAATGGGCCCTTCTGGATGTCTCTGAGATTGCTCTCTAGCTGTGCGATGCTGCTCACACCGACGATAATGCCGTCTCGACCACCCTCCTTGATGTTTAGAAGAGAGTGATGACGGATCCAGCGGAACGCAATTTCCGGCAATGTCAGACCGTGCTTCTCTGCGACAGGCTCGATGATCCGCAGGGCATCGAAGGTCGCGTCCTTGAAGTAGCGTTTGCGATACAATGTGCCAGTGGAAGACTTATCGCTGTATCTGCCGTCTTCGGGAATATCCTGGGTCTTGTACTTTCCCGACAAAAGTCCACCAGCAAGCGGGTTGTACACCACAATGTCGATGCCATACCGCTTGCAAGCATGGACCAATTCGGTTTCAATGGACCGAGCTGTGACAAGACTGGTTAGTACTATCATGGGGCATCATGATTGCCAGAAACCCGAGCAAGCGACTCACTGATAGCATTGTACATGGCCTGGTAGATGGTCGGTCGTACCCAGCCTCTCTCGTTGCAGACTGTGACAATCTCCGCGACCTCGAAGGCAGTGAAGTTACTCAGACCGAGCTCGACGAACTTTCCCTCCTTGTGCAATTGATTGACAGCCTCCAGGGTTTCCGTGAAGGGGACCGAGCGGTCGGCAGCATGAAGGTAGAAGATGTCAACGCAGTCTGTGCCCAGGTTCTGCAGTGAGAGCTCGAGTTTCTCACGAATGACGTGTGGCTTGTGGTAGCCCGGCTGCCCGGGGTACCACTTGGTGGCCAAGGTCAACCCACGCTCCTTCCACTTCGTCTGAGCAGTGAAAGCTTCCTGTTGTCCTCTGACATATGTGCGCGCAGTGTCAACCTCATTGAAGCCTTGCTGTTGGAAAAGGTCCAGGCACTTGTTGAACTCGTCGACTGAGGTGATCCGAGCCCCTGCAGACTCGTCCGGACCAAATGTCATCAACCCAAGGATGACCCTTGGTAGGGGGTTCTGTGCGACGAGAGGCATGGTGGAATATAAGGCGAATGGCTCAGCGTTTAGACACCGGGGCGGGGTACAGTAGAGCTAAGAGGAAGTTAGCTTGTCCCAGGAATCGCAATTGGCTATATTGCTGAATGTGATAACTACCTGAAATGCAATGTCTGGGAATTAGGAGGTTTATCAGAGAATAATAATAAAGACTGGTTCTCGTCGAGAAAGGATGGTTTATGAAGGAAATACAATGAAAGCAGGTGTCAGGGAGATAAGAGCTGTATTTGTCACCTTCCCCGCCATAGTTGACTGACCAGTTGAGTATGGCGCAACCCACACCCCGCCCGTCCGACGGCATCGCCGAGCAACTATAGGTCTATGTCTCTGCTTCGATCGGCAGCGGCTACCAAAATTTCTGAGGCAGTACCAACATCTTGACTGACTTAAGCATCATTGCAGAATTTTGTTTATAGTATGTGAAGCATAATCGATGATGGCTTGGTTCCCTTTCCTTGGGTAACCAGCTCTCGCTGTTGGGCAACAATTACTAACAAATCCGCTATCGGCATCTGGTGAACTCTGATGAACGTGACTCCTCAACATACTTTGTCCATACCACTATTTGTACCTGCGCCCGACTTCTGATCTCATCCTTGCCACACTGCTTTCTAAAAGATGAGCGCCCCAAGCAAGGACACATGTTCGATACTGGTCATCAACCCGAACACCTCGTCGCATATGACGAATGCGCTAATTCCACTATTGGATAATCTCGGACACGGGGGTACTCAGTTCGACTATTTCACAGCCCCGGTGTCGGAAACCGTCACTCTTCCGGACGGCAGCATTGTGGAGGGGGTGCCCAGCATTGACTCAGGCGAAGACTCGGTGAAATCGGCTCTCTACTGCATGCCGTTCCTGGAGCGCATCATCTCCGAATATGACGGCTTTATCGTATGTTGCTTCTCAGCTCACCCTCTAGTGGGGATGTTGAAGGAAAAGGTGCGCAAGATCGAGGAATCAAATACCTCCATCGTGCCATCAGAGCAGAAAGTGAAGAGAAAGTACGTCACGGGCATCTTCGAAGCTGGAGTGCTAGCTTCGCTGGGCGTGGTCAGCTCGTTTCAGTATGCATCGGGGCATGGCTTCCACAAGTCCCAGTCGCCGGAAACCTTCGGCATCATCTCCACCGGCAAAATATGGGAGACGGAGCTCAGCAGTGCCGTTGCTGACATGCTCGGTCACTCGAGCGACGGTAGCATTAGTCACTTTGCTGGGGTTGAGACTACAGGGCTGACCGCCGTTGAGCTGCACACTACTCCTCCCCAAGAAGTGAGAAGACGGCTTGTTGAAGCGACTGAGCGACTCCTCAAAGGCTCGCAACGTCCCGTGGGCGCGATCTGCATGGGTTGCGCCGGTATGGTAGGCATGGAAGAAGCGCTCCGAGAAGGGTGTGTGAGAGCATATGGTCGGCAGAAGGGCTGTCAAGTGAGAATCATTGACGGGGTTGCTGCCGGGGCGGGGATGCTTGTGACAGCTTGCAAAGTCGGCTACTGAACCAAACCCACATTCGGCCTCCTTTGCACATACAGAAATAGTATTGCTCTGGGTAGGTCAGGGTGGTATAGAGGCTCTTGATGGGCCTGTTGTTGGATTAGAACAGCAGCGACCTGGCCATTCTTCGAATAGTACGGCAATTATGCGCAAAGCCTAAGCTTCGATGAGAGCGCACATCAGTCGTTAGCGCGGTTCAATGCGTGAAAATCCCGCTCACTCGTAGAGATCGTGTAAGCTAAGAAAAGAGATCCATGTTCTTATGAGTAGCGTTCTCCAAACAAGATGTGTCGGGCAAGAACATGTTGCGCTCGAGTCCAGGCAAGTTCATTGTTGTAGAAGCTGCCTGCTGATAGCAGTTTTGGCCTGAGGCCGCCACACCTAACCTAGATTGAAAGCTGGAAGTTCCCCGCGGAACGCGCTACGCGTGGGCCAAAAACCACGACTACTGACGGTGGTCAAGCAGAAAGATGCCCAGGTATGTGCCACCATCTCGCTTCTCTTGTAATCAGTCTCAGGTCCTCTATCTGATCATTCACATTTCTAATCTCGAGATCAGAGAAATAATCACAATCCAAGCCGGCCAGTGCGGCAACAATGGTACCTAGTCCTGCTCCAACACTATTTCTTATCGCAACAACAATAGCTTATAAGAATGTGTTTCTTTGCTCGAGCGCTGGGACTGACTGACATATCACTTAGTCGGCTCGCAATTCTGGCAGCAGCTTTGTCTCGAACACGGAATAAGTCAGGATGGCAATTTAGAAGATTTCGCAACTGAAGGCGGCGACCGTAAGGATGTCTTCTTCTACCAGGTACGCGCGCGGATTTCACGACTTGGGTGCCTGAACAAACAAGTCTAACAACCTTTTCTCTTCTCAGAGCGATGATACTCGATATATCCCCCGAGCGATCCTTCTGGATCTTGAGCCCAGAGTACGAACCCTCCCTCGGCAGCAATCAATCGACCCGTCTATACTAGTGCACAGATCATGAGCTCATGCTTCCCAACCAGGTCCTCAATGCTATTCAAGCCGGTCCCTACCGCAACATCTACAACCCCGAGAACTTCTTTATTGGACAACAGGGCATTGGCGCAGGAAACAATTGGGGTGCGGGTTATTCCGCGGGTGAAGTTGTCCAGGAGGAGATCTTCGACATGATCGATCGAGAAGCGGATGGAAGCGATTCACTTGAGGTATGATTCATGGCTCCTAAGGAGGAGACACACAAACACCGGCACTTCGATACGTCACTCGAATCATGGGGCTTACATCGCACTATGTTAGGGATTCATGTTCTTGCATTCGATCGCAGGAGGCACAGGCTCTGGTCTGGGCAGCTTTATTCTTGAGCGGATGAACGACCGATTCCCCAAGAAATTAATGCAGACTTACTCTGTCTTCCCCGATACCCACTCTGTGGACGTGGTCGTCAACCCATACAACAGTCTGCTCACCATGCGACGGTTGACGCAAAATGCCGATTCTGTTGTAAGACCTCCTTGAATCCTACGTACCCTGCCGGGATGTTCTCGGTACAAGCTGAAATATTTGTCTCTCATATTTAGGTTGTGCTGGACAATGGCGCTCTCTCAAGAATCGTTGCCGACAGACTCCATGTGCAAGAACCATCATTTCAACAAACAAATCAGCTAGTATGATCCTCATGCGCAGACAACAGGAGCAAAGGAAACGGACGTGTCCCTAAAACTGTCTCTCTAGGTATCCACCGTCATGTCCGCCTCCACCACCACCCTCCGTTACCCCGGCTACATGCACAACGACCTGGTTGGGATCATCGCTTCCCTGATACCCACGCCGCGCAGCCACTTCCTCATCACCTCCTACACCCCCTTCACCGGCGACAACATCGAGCAGGCCAAAACCATCCGGAAGACGACCGTCCTGGACGTGATGCGCCGACTCCTGCAGCCCAAGAACCGCATGGTGTCGATCAACCCCAGCAAATCCAGCTGTTACATCAGCATTCTCAACATCATCCGGGGCGAAGCCGACCCGACCGACGTCCACAAGTCGTTGCTTCGCATCCGCGAGCGGCGCCTGGCGTCGTTCATTCCGTGGGGACCCGCCAGCATTCAGGTGGCCTTGACGAAGAAATCACCATACATCCAGGACACGCACCGCGTCAGCGGTCTGATGCTGGCCAACCACACCTCGGTCGCCACCTTGTTCAAGCGGATCGTTCAGCAATACGACCGCCTGCGGAAGCGCAACGCTTTCTTAGAGCAATACAAGAAGCAGAGTCCCTTCTCGGACGGTCTGGGGGAGTTCGACGAGGCCCGTGCTGTGGTTATGGACCTGGTTGGGGAGTACGAGGCGGCCGAGGGCGAGGATTACCTAGATCCGGATGCTGGAAAGGATAAAGAGCTTGGGCTCTGATGTGTGAACGAACGAACGCCCTTTTGACTATCTTTTTTTTCCCTCGTTCCCATGCTTAGTTTTTGTGTGTGTGTGTGTGTGTGTGTGTGTGTGTGTCTGCGTTTGGACATTCCTGATGTGGTTCCTTTTGTTTAATGACTACCAAGGGTTGACTGGTGTATATCAAGCGGCGAAGGCGTTTCTCAAATTGATCGTTGTTGTTTCTTCTTTCCGATAAAAGAAAATCAACTTAGAATGCATACATACGGCCTTCCTATCCTGTCCTGGCTACATGAGTTCGAGCTTCCCAACAGAATTGGGGCTGGTTGTTAGGCTTGAGTAGGACGGACACCTGGTCAGCCAGTTGTCGGACGTCGGTAACAGTTACACAACGGGTTTACTGGCCGGGGGGTGTGGTAACTGGGTAAGCGATCATGCCAGGGGGGTGGGGGGAGATATGAGTCGATGGGTAAGCTGGGTTTAAGCCCACAAGCCCCCAAGAAGCAACGCGCAGCCTGCACTTGGATCTGCCCCATGCCATGCACTTTAGTTTGTGCAAGCTGGGCGCTGGACCGGTAGGCCTTCCCCGCCCAATCTAACGGCGAGAGGGTCCGTCCACGCGCAGGAAACGGGGTCCCGCCCGCCCATCAGGCTACTTTAGTACTGTACTCAGGGCTCCAGGCTGTAGATACAATCTCCTGCGTGTTGCAGGATGGCTGACTTCTTCGGTGAGAGGGTTTTGGTTTTGCCTTGCCGGTCATCGGGTAGGTTAATGTCGCCTCTGATTCACCGCACGGATAACTAGACGACGGGGGACCGGGACCGGGATCTAGTCCCAACTACCACTTTCTCATGTTGAGGGTAGTATGTTTGCTTGTTTATTTGGAGGGAATTCAGTTCTACCTGTAGCTTTGTGCATGTCACTGTCAATTTAGCCCGAGAGGGCGAAGGGGGGCGATTTGCGAATTGTAAGACCAATTGTCGAGCAGAGTATAAACTTGGTCAAGGTGGTTCTGACAGACTGTGCATTGACGTGTATCCAAGGGAAGGGAACTTGGAACTTGGACTCAACATCGCACGCACGTTTGCAGTTGGCGGGTGAATAAGTTGGTGGCCGTGCGTACGGAATGGTCTACCGTCTACTTCCGGCCATCAAGAGATACCCAGCAGGCTTAAGAGGAGATTCCTGCCCAAGAGGTGCGGGTGCGGGTGTGGGTGTGGCTGTGGGAGGGGAAAGCTAAGAGTTGAATGGTTGGGGAAGGAAAGTATGGGGTAACAGTGCAGTGCACTGCAGGTGGTCTTGATCGTCCCAACATAGCTTAATCATCCTTTCTCCGCCCTGGACAAAAAGTGAAGAGAAGAAACAGGGCGGGGGGTGAAGATATTGGGTACTCGCTATCATGCAAACGCCCCCTATAGGAAGACAATTGTCTGACAGTAAGCAATTAATGGTGGTGGGAATGATTCAATGCACCAGAGTTGAGTTCTCAGGGTATCGGTTAGTCCAGGTCAGGCTCACTATGGGAGCGTAGCACCTATTGAGAAGGGGCAACAGAGGAGGAGAGGAAGGGGTCCATAAATAAAGGAAAGAGTTGGTACATGTACTCCAACATTGCTGTGCACCCTAAATTTTGGGGTACATGGATCCAGGATGTCGCTGCATGGACGTTGTGTCTCATGGGTGCCAGGCAGCAAGTAAGGTAGCACTACCAGATGAGCTGCAACAGGATGGGTGCATGCATGGGAGCAACACTGGCTTTGCCTTTGCCTTTGCCTTTGCCTTGCGCATTGCCCGCCAATCCTCGGGAAATTCAACAATATGTTGTTCCATTCTCTCTCGTCGTCAGTGCCAACATAAAGATCCTGATGTGGGTTACCGTCACACATACCAGCGCACTGCGGATGTGCCTGGTTCTGAGGTCATGAACCCAAGAATATCGAGCAAGTTGGCAGTCTGTACGGCATGTCTTCCTTTCACGTGACTAAGTTGGCTGATCGACCATTGTACAACTAACTGACCATAAGCGAGGTGTGTAGATCAGCGCAAGATCTAAATGTTCAAGGGTTGGGAGTAAGAAAGGAGTTGTTGGCGCTGTGGTGCTACTTCGGAAGCAGCTACACCTCTGGCGTGCACAGACTTCGGCCACAAGCCCGGGGGAACAGCGGGTCCCTCTCGCCTCAGGCCCTGGTCATATTTATGGGCTCAGAACGGGTTGTGATGTGACAACTTACAAGAGGACGAAGCGAAGGTACCTGGCCGTTGCGACCAGGATTATATGCAGCCGTTGAGACCAGTTGCTTTCTCAATGGGGAGGAGTATGTACTGTACGTAGTGTAAATACCTAGGACTTGGTTGGAGCTACAGAGTAGGAGCTAACCGATTTAATTGACTTGACTTACCATGAACTCGGCATACTAACTTTATTGTGTGCAGCCGATTGCGCCATGGATGGCGACATGCTATATGCCATGCCATGCCATGCCATGCCATGCTATGCTTGAGAGCAAACTACATCTAGTCCTCAGGATTGTGGTCGGCAAATTAGGGAACCTATGGATGGGAGGTAATTAACTTGAGTGGTATTGTGAGAAATTGGGGTACAGGTATACTCATAACTTGTCTACACCCTAGGGTGAACACGTCTGAGCGGATGAGGTGTTAAAAGGTATGCCAGCCGCCCAGATGTCGTGTATGACCCCCGATTTTTTGTCGTCTACCGACCTTAAGTTAGACTTTTCTTTCCCCCATTCTTCGTCAACTGTTTCGTTTGCCGCCCGGTCGGTCGGTCTGAAGAAAGAAAAAATTAAAATAACAATTAAATTGAAAAGGAACTAAGGAAGAAAAGGTGAGTAAGCAAAACGGTACCGAAGAAAGCCTCGTGCGCATCCGGCAAAGGCGATACGGTTGGGAACATTTGCCTCGCCCCGATGCAGTAGTAATCTGACATGGAGACGGAGAGACGGAGAGACGGAGAGAAAGAAGGGCAGAAGGCCCGGAATCCTAAAGAAACCCAGAAGCCTCTGGCTCCACTTACTTGATTTGCCTCCACCCGGCCTCGTCGTCCCTTCCAGTCGGAGCCAGCCCTGACATGAAGGGAGAAGACTCAGAGAGGAGAGAGTCTTGAATACTCAGTTTCAGTCTGTCTTGTCTGGTCTGTCAAGAAGTCGGTCTGCATAGTAGTGTAGTCAAGTAATGTCAGTTCCTACCTAGTAGTAGTCAGTAGTCAGTATCTAGACTAATCGGATGCGCCTAAAATTAAAGGAAAGGGCGACGAATCCCCGTCCCGATCGATACTTAGTGAAATCCTATTAACAACTAAAAGGGAAATAGTATTGAATGCTTTAAGGTAAAGATAGTAAGTACCTAGTAGTGGACGTTACGCCTATGTCTATGCCTATGCCTAACTAACCACGCCTACTCCTCATCTCCGCCTCCTCCTCCTTCTCCTCTTTCTCCCTCGGGCTGGATCAGCGCATTGCACCTCCATTATTGAGTTAATTCAGGTACTTAGTTGGTTGTTAGTTAATGTTAACTAGTTAATATTATTGAGTGACTCAGCAGGTCATTCATACCTTCCGATTTAACTTACCCCCTCTGACCAACTCCTCTCTCCCTCCCCAACCCGATTTCGCAATCACACCCGTTCCCCTACCCGATCCATAAATTGACTTTGCGCAGCAGTTTCGCCGCTGCCACCTACCAATTCATTTATAAACCTCTTTCGCTGCCTCTTTGTCCTCTTCATCTTTCTCACACCACTCAACCTGACTCTGCCTCACCTGCCTCACCTGCCTCACCTGCCTCACCTCCTTCCACTCTCTTCCTCCACCTACCCTTGCTGTTCCCGTCCCTACTACGGTCTTGCTTTCAGTCCAGCCACATCTGTCTGCTCCGGTGATTATATATAGACCGCCCTTCTTATCTACTACTCCTTATCTACCACGCCCCGGGACTCTCCTAACAGCTCTCTCCACCGACCAACTATCTCCACGTCACCCTTTACTTCGTCTAAAGGAGGCAGTTACTTCTCTTCATCTTGAGGCTTCAGCTTGCATCAGGTTCCTTCCAACCACCGCATCACGCCCACGGTCGACAACTAGCGACTATTCCCCCAACCATCGCCAGTTTGCACACCGCATACGCAAGCGCTTATCGGCTGTCCCTACTCCGGTGACTCCTCTTGACTCCGCCCCGTTCTCGCCACCCTTATTTCCATCATGGCGCCCCGCAAGCCTCGCTGCAACTTCAAGGAGTGCAAGGAAGCCGCTCAACGCATTGTCGGCGATTGCAGCTTCTGCAATGGCCACTACTGCTCCAAGCACCGCATGCTGGAAGCTCACTCCTGTACTGGCCTGGAGGACTGCAAGAAGGAGTCGCATGCCCGCAATGCCGACAAGCTGAACAGCGAGCGCACCCACGTCATCAAGGGCGTATGAGGTTTCGCCCGGCACGCCCCAATTACCTCATTTAATCAACATTCCTCTTCGTTCCGCTGCATCGTCATATATCGATTAGCACGGTGTTTTTTCGTCTCTCTTCAGCCCATACTATTTATTGCAAGGCGGAGTTTCTTTTTTCTCTAATCATCACATTGGCTGGGGGGAAGGCTCCGCAGTTACTGCACGGACAGTTTCGCACCCTGGCGGTTTATAAGCAAGGCTTTTGGGGGAGTTTTGTTCGAATTTTTGTCTTTTATCTGTGATATTGTACGCTTGGCGTTGAGACTACCTCTGGAGTTGTGAATGATTACTTCTTTCTTTTGAATCAATGCTTATCGCAGGTTGTGGCAGCCGTGCCCGCCAATAGGCCCTCAGAAGGTGGTTGAATGCGTCGCTAGACAGCTTGATCTTTTTCTGTTTATCAGCTTGGATAGAATTGATATTTCCCAGCAAACGTGAGTCTCTGTTCATTGCAGTAGCAGGCATCATCGTCACATACCCCGTAGGCATTCTCTGGATATCACCCATCAAGCAAGATCGAATGAGGTACGCAAGTGATCGGCGTTGGAGCATGGACGTGGTAGTTTTGGTCTTGTGCCAGCTCAGTACGGTAGCTCCGTCAGGTACCTACTACCTGGTCTGTTCCAGCCAGTGAGCGTGCACAACGTAGCACTCGTCATATGACAGCAACCTTGGTGCTAAGTGTCCTGTTCAAGCTCCGACCCCCATCCTCATCAATCATGCTTCAAGCGAGGTTGAAAGTTTGCCTTGGTCCTTGGAATCCAAACCATAATATCTAAAAAAGAGGCACCAAAGAGGAAAACCACGAAAAAGTTTGTGAGTAGTACAACCAGCGTTGTTGTTGTTAGACACGAACATAAACCACATAATACATAACACAATCCAATCCCATCCTTGAAGTACGGTAGTCATTCAACCGGGTCCAATCTTGGGCCTGTATGGTGCAGAAGTTAGGAATGTGTTGGTTAGTAGCAAGAAAGTAAAGGCAAAGAGGGCAGGCAAACACGGAAAGCCTTGAGGGACAGAAGGGAAGAGGGCGCGGATCACGTACATATCGTGGTGCTCACTCAATCGACTGAGGTACTTGTTGAGCTCCTCCACGCGCTCCTTGTGAGTTTTGACCCCTTCCCGTTTTAGGCGTTCTTGCAGCTGTGGGGGGTGGAGTTAGTTGGTGGTTGTCCATGGGGGTTTATTTGGTGGTTGTTTTTGTTGTTGCCCCGGTGTATGGGGATGGCTTGCGACTTGCGATTGCGATTTTGGGGGTTTTTGGTTCGAGGCAGCTACAATTGGGATATGGGAGAATGGCGGGGGGAGGAAGAGGGGGTGAATCGAATGGGGTAAAGGTTGGTGAAATACAATAATGGCTGATCGATGGGATGATGATAAGAGGGCGGCGAAAACTTACCCTCCTCTTCCTCATCTCCTCATGCCTTCTCTCCGCCTCGGTCTTGCCAGCCGAGCCAACGTCCGGTGATGATTCCTCGGGATGATCAGCCTCATCGGGGGCACGAGACGTATCTCTTGGCGTGGTGGTGGTGGTAGTGGTGGTGGTGGTAGTGGTGGTGGTTTCATTTCCGTCTGGTTGCTGCTGCTGCTGTTGCTGCTCTGCGTCCGCTTCGGGAGAAGCCTTCTTGATTTCATTTTCCTTTTGCTTCTTCTTCTTTTTCTTCTTCTCTACTCGGCCATCGGCGATCTTGGAGCCCTTCAGCTTGAGCTTACCGCCTCCGCCGGGCGTCGAATACTCGTCGGCCGGCATGGGGGCTTTGTCTTGGATAGGGTAGAGGGCGGTTTGGGATTGTTTTTTCCAGGGGGAGTGTGTTTAACTTTGAAACATGATTCGGGTTGGGTTGTTTGAAAAATTTACCGATGGTATGGTTGAGGTTGGGAATTAAAATAAACTTAGGTAGATGATAAAGAAGGTGATTAGCTGGGCCCGGGTGGTTTTGCCTTGCCGCTTTAGAGTCGGGTCAGGTGATCATGCGCAAAGAAGTAATCCAGGAATTCGGTAATTGAGATATAGCCTACGGTTTAATGTTACTAGCTATTCAGTGGGTATAGTGACTTGGAGCTACTGATATATACGGTCCATTGAATCGAAAAGCGAGATGTTTAAATGCCACCAGTGGCGCGCGTTCATTATTGGCAGACTATGTTCTATGCTTTTGGACGTTTCGTTTATTGATATCGTAATGTTATCTCCTAGTTGTCCCTCAAGATCCATGATTCGTGCTCTGTGGCATGAAACATGGGTTTCAGTCGAATGGAATCGGGCGTAGCCCTGATCCTCCCCCTCGTTTCCGCATCTCGGCTCCCGCAGCAACCGTGCTGGGGACCTTGATGCCACAGCAATCGCCGAACCAATCTAGGTGATTGGTGTGATCATGGCCAGGGCCATGGTCATGGTCGTGGTCGTGCTCCTCGCTCTCCATGTCATCGGTGACCTCCGTCATTCCAGGCGCAGCGGGCAGTAGGCTACCGAAAAGAAAGTGTTGCATGATGGGTAGCTTGCCCAGAACTTCCTTGACAAACATCTTCTTCATGCCGCCTTCAATCTTGCTCCAGTTCTTGGCCCCCGAGATGTCATCCAGCATGGGACTGTGCCAGCGCAGCCCTTTCACGGTCTTCACGCTGTCGACCCACCGCACCTGATCCAGGTAGATGAAATTGTCGCTCTCTTCCTCGAGCACCGCCATGTTGTGGATCGACAGCGGGGTGATGTAGGGATGGGCCACGAGCTGCGAGGCGCCGAACAGGAACGGCAGGAAGTGGTAGTCATCCAGACCCCAGACACCGTGGGATCCGGCGGGTTCGAGATAGTATGTGGTTTGAATGTCGCGCATCAAGCGCATGTAACTCACGTACACGTGGAAGACGATCGCAGGGAAGTCGGATTTCGAAAACAGGTTCACCTGGCGGAGACATAGTAGCCACATCATAAAGTTCAGCTCGTGGCCTGAGCCGTAATCGAGTCGATCCCGCGACCCTAACGAGTTGATAAGGTATGTAGATGCCTCTTCGAGAAGGACCGGGTCCTGGAACCCGAATATGTCTCGATGCCATGCCTCGCTCTGTCTTGCGACATCGTCGAACAGATCGCGGAATGCTGGGTTACCAAAGCGCGAGCCGTTCTGATCGAGGGAAGGGTGGCTTTCAAGAAGTGAGCGTATTTGGTCGACCACGGACTGTACTTTGGTGATAGTGGGAGAAGGCTTGCCAGCTTCGGTCGTCGCCCGTCCTCGTACGGAATCAGAGAGCCCGAAGATAAAACCGAGAATTAGGGTGTATGTAGGGGAAGAGAGGAAGAGTTCGTGATCATTTCGTGATAGGATTCGACGGACCGGCCGGGTATATTGGTGGGAGGTGAGGTCGGGAGGGTTGGGAAGAGGCGGGGTGACTGGTGCGGGCTCTTTGGAGGGTGCTGCGCTCGACTTGCTCTTGCTCGCTCGAAGCTCTGAAAGCTTCTTGGACAAGTCAATCTTGGGCTTGGGTGCCAGACTCGGCACAGAGACCTCTGAGGCCATAGTGAGATGGCAGGTAAGAAAGGCCAGGAAGAAGAACGATACTAATGAATGGTGCACTTCCGAAGGTAACGGTCATCTGCCACCGCCCGCCAACGATGGCTACGTGGATGAGTCTGGTCACGTGGCAGAACCATACCGCCTTTTCTGATCGTTTGGCAGAGACTGGGCCGATGACGCTTTACCTAAAGGAAGATTAGTGCTTTCGGAGAGGATCACCATGTGATCGACAAAGGCCATTCGGTCCCTTGGAGGTAAGAGCCAGCTTTTCCACTTCGGGTCTGGGGCGCGTGTTACGGTAGTCACTAGTAGCGCTGCTTAAGAGCGCGACAAAAGCTGTAACTTCGCCACACAACGCGCGATGCTGGGTGAGGGGGGTGAAGGAACGAGTTGTTTGAATATTTGGCTAGAGATATTCACCACAAGGACCAAATTCTTCGTGTCTACAACCTCATATAGAGGTTCTTTTAACCGCCATCAGCCGTTGCGAGCTTTCGAAAGCTGGGGAACAAATTGACCCTACTACTTATCCACTCTTCTGCGTCTGCTTAATTACAGCTTGCCCCAGGCTATATGAACCCTGCGCCTCCGTGAGCACGCCATCATGGAACCCTCCGATTTGGCCACACAAAGCACCCAAAAGCCTGGTGACTCTTCTCTCACTCAAAGACCTTCATCCCCTCGTTCGTCTCGAGGAGAGCCACACCGCATGTCTTCTCCGAGCGCAGAGCAAGGGCCCCCTGCGACACCTAGTCACGGCCAATCCTACCCCGTCAATGAATGCACGCCCATCGTTTCGAACAGCGATTCATCCCGGCGAAATTATCAATCTACGGAAGGACTCAGGAACCGTGAAACGGGGTCCGTGAATAGCCATGCCGAGATACCGGAACGGCGAGATGCAAGACCAACCGATCAACAGGCTCCCCAGTCAGATGCGGAGGAGCCGCACGCCTCCTGGTACCGGCGAGTGGCCGAGAAGTACGGCAGCTTAGAGCTAGAAAATAAGGGCAGCGTTGCCCGAGATCATCTCGCTTTGGGTGCGTTTGTGTCTAGTTCCCGTCTCGTTTCAGTTTCTAAAACTTGTGACATCAGCAGTCTGACATCGTTGTAGAGCGTACATTCCTTGCCTGGCTGAGAACTTCGCTGGCGTTTGCGTCCATTGGAATAGCTGTAACCCAGCTGTTCCGTTTGAACAACACGGGGAATGTGACTGGAGTGGATCCGTCGTCCCAAACCCTCAATATCGACCCCGCCAGTGTTGCTATAGCATCCGCCGCTCAGCGGCTCCGCAGCATCGGGAAGCCACTAGGAACCACATTTATCGGCGTTGCCATCCTCATCCTTCTAGTTGGCTTTCACCGCTATTTTGAGAGCCAGTTCTGGATCATCCGGGGCAAGTTCCCGGCCAGTCGTGGCAGCGTTGGGCTGATCGCCATCGTTGCTGCTGCCTTAATAGTAGCTACTCTGGTAGTCATTCTCGCAATCTCTCCTGGCGCTGTCGAAGCGTAGCAAGAGAACGAATTTTGATTTCGGCATTTGAGCGTTGAGCGTGTTTCTTCACGTATGTCTTTTGTCATCTCATTATGTTTTTTGTCATCTCATTAGTGAGTACGAAACTTCAAGTCAGGTAGATGGCATCCTGGGCCGAGGTTGTTGTCTTTGTATAGGAGATACCGCGGGACAAAAGCATGCCTCATTCAAAGGCTACTGGAAGAGTGGTTGGTCTAGTGAATGCTGCTTCACAGCCCTGGTCCTTCACTGCCATCTATCTTCAATGATGTATATGCGAGCAAGCAATTCATGATGTGCACATGATACAACTGAGATCTGAGACTGATCCGGCACCTGCCTGAGATCTAGCAGAAGCGAGTTAGTGAAGTCCATTGAACTTTCATGATTTTCATACGCCCTGCGCGGTTTGGAGTCTTCTGAAACTACCTTTAGCCATCATATGTAACACCACTGTCGGCTGAAACCACAAGAGCCCAATAACCCAATGTCAGAAGGTAGTCTCACATGTGCAGCCGTCTGTCAATTGGTATATCTCGGTAAGTGAAATGCCACGGAGGGCCCTGCCTCGAATGGAGTAATGTTCGAATTGTTTGTTACCCCTGACCATCCCAGACAAGACCTTTTTTAACAGTATGAACCACTATCTCTATGTTCATGTCCATAGCCACGTAAGGAAAGTCCATCCTCAGCCGTCAACGCTTATCATTCTACACAAATGACAGGACATATAGGTATGCTTTACAATACCTAGCTCCCATTCGCATTTCCTAAGGTCTTCCATTTATGTCCAGGGCATAACTCCACAGGAATACCTAGGTAAAGTATATTCCGTACAGTTTGAATAGTTTCTTCGCCGCTGCGGGTGATACATGCGACAAAAAAAAGTGGACCGATCGGGTTTCCAATGTGGCTGAACCCATGGAATGAAAGTGAACTTCTGGAAACAACCCCCAAAAAAGGCACGAAAATGATTTTTGGCCTCAAAACCATGGGATCGATCGGCGCCGATTTCCCCAAAGTCAAAAATTCAAAGAGTGAAAACCCGGGGACCTCGGCACAAAGAACCTGAGAAAAGACAAAAACATTTCTAAGGTTTTTGCCCTCCGCATTCCGTTGTGGACCGTAATGTAGAGAGACAGGTGGAGTGGATGCGAAAGGTTGAGAGATGGATATTCTACGGAAGTTAGTGTTGACGAAACTTTTTTTTGCGAGACAATGGAAAGGAATTCCCTCTTTAGTGCCTTGCGTTCCAGCAGAGAGGCCTATGAAGGTGTTTATGATGATGGATGTCTTCCACCCCCTTCTTTGTTTTGCCTGGCAGACACACACACAGACACACAACCGGAACTGTCGGTAAGGCGCCTGGAGGAACCTGGCAAATGAGTTCTTGATCCCGATCGTAATGTCTCAGAATTCGGAATACGAGAGAAGACTTGAGTCGAAATTGTTTGTCTCGTGGCCATACCTATATCTTACCATTTCGACCTCGTGACTTGGTATCAATAGGTTGGGCCTTTGATTTTGCAGTGTTGAAACTACCGTACTCCGTAGATGGCCAATGTAGAGTGAACTGTCCCTTGCCCTTTGGCGGCTTGTCAAGTCACGCTTTTGCCAGGTGAATATTCCTCTGATGGGTCATTCCGTGTCGATTCCATGGGACACGCGGGTCATCCTTTGCCCAGGGTCTTTGATCTTCCACTACAGAGTTAGGACGGAATACGGAGTACAGCACCGGTCTGTTCGTGGGTTAAGTTGTGGCTCCTTCACCACTGTATTTCTTACACTCAGACTAGTACGGAGTACGCTCCCTTGTCTTCCTACGGATAAGGCCGTCTGCAGAACGACGATTCGGGACTATCAGCGGTGTTTCTTGAACCAATGAATAGGCCAGGTCAGGCTCCTGCAGATCGTCGTAAGGTGCGATAAGAGAGGCAATTGCCTTGCCAACTGTCTGGCAGACAGAGACCAGATTAAAGTCTTGATTACGAAGTCCATAGTAGAACAGCGGGAGTGATTCTCCATGATTCAGTTGCTGTTGTCCACAAGAATCATTGGTAGTCTCTCCACGCCATGGGGAATGCCCCGCGTCCACTTGAAAGAGAGAACCGCCCCCGGCTCAAAAGACTATAACCTTCCTACAAAAGTCTATTGTGTCAGCCTGGAGCAATGGATCGCAATCGCTCAATCAGAACTTCGATCGAGCTGAAAGACCATGATGCATAGCTGATGGTCTCTAATCCTTTATCCTGTCTTGGTGTACTGAGTCTGTGTCGACTACAGTACACAGTATGCATCGAACCGCTTCTTAGACCTCAGGCGGCAACTTCTCGACGCAAACTATGATCGGCCGAAATGGCTAAGAACAAGTGATAACCTTGAATGATATGTCTAGCATACTCCGTATAAGGCGCCAGAGCATGACATTGTGATTCCTGGGCCACATATTAACAAGTTCAGAAACCTTGATAATCCGTGCCCAGTCCTGTAAGAGGGATAGCAAGCTCAGTAGCCAATAATAAGCATGACGTGTGCCTTACATCCCTGGCGAGACCTAGCGCGCAGTAGCCTGGAGGTGATAAAACTGGGTAAGAAAACACGATAAGACCGCAGGGATGGAGGAAGCTTATTGGCAGTGACCAGGGGTTCCTGTTTCTCTTTAGTCCTAACTAGACTACTACCGTGCGGCGCTCAGGAACGATTGCGCAAGCCCAGTTTGGTCAGTAACAAGACAAGGGTAGTTTGGCGCCGTGAGAACCTGAAAGCCCGCGGGCTGGCTCGGGAGACCTCAGACAACATCAAAGCAGATCTCTCTTCCCCCCACCCCCCCCCTAAGAATGGAAGAACGACGGTGATAGCGCAGAAGAACTATTCTTGGATGTCTGTTGAGGAACTAGACGAATTCCGGGGATATCCCGGGATTTTTCTTCTTTTCCAGGTGAGATGTTTCATCCCTCCGCCTCCCTCTTCCCCTGGTCAGAAGTCAAGACGTGTCAACCTTTTGGCAAGGATCACCTGTTAGCAATAATAATCGGCGTTGCGGACAAGGACTCTCTCGCTCGCTCTTCTCATTCAAGGGGAGAGATCCAGAGCGCTAATCAAACTAACACCGGATTTAGTTAGCGGCAGGCGTCTAGTGGGTGGCGTTCGGCCTTCCTCCACCGAGACAAGCGAGATTTCAATCCCCTGTCTACCGCTGCTGATTGGAGGTCCGGCTCAGGTACGGACGGGTTAGTGAGTCCGTTGACGCCTGGAGGGGGGGGTTTTTTTCTTTTCCCCCGGTACTCCGTACAGCAGTGACATTATTATTAGGGATTGATCAACAACCACCATCAACAATAAAAAAAAGTAATCAATTGCATTGAAACAATAGTCATACATGACCTCCGACCGGACCACCTATTCACTCCGCAGGAGGGTCGGATATCAACCGTTTCGCAATTATGAGCACAGTCTTCTCTGATTGACCACTGCGCCCAACTGTTCATACTATGTAATATGAGTACTTAGATTAATTATGCTCATGCCAGAACCCTGATTCTCAACCTGTCGGTTGTTGTGGGGACTTGTCTTGCCTCCTTCTTGGTGTTCGCCGGCTTACTGTACACATGGAGGGATCAGGCTTTTGTCTCAACCAAGGATTACGCATCGTACTCGGATGGCCGTCGATGGTCGTGACGTCGTTCATCTGGCCCGATACGGGTGATTTCCAGCGACTTATCGATCTAGACTTGCTGGCAACGGTGCTGAAGTAAGAGTCCTTTTCGGCCAGCTCCGTATTCGTAAGATCTAGAAGGGACCGATTGAGAGGTATACCGTGAACATGCCCCAAGCAGAGAAGAGGAGAATAAGGAAGCCTGCAGGCTAGTACGTAGTGGTGGTGGTGGATCTTGGTAAATTCATCTACAAGCTAGATGGAGAACGTATCCATCCGCCAACTCCGCAGTGAGAGAGGCGTGCAATTTCCCCATATCATCGCTGGCTCGAAATGGTGAATTTTCGACAAGACATTGGTATTACTAGGCCATCAACTTAATTTAGCACTACTCACTAGTAAGTTAGTAAGGTACAGTACAAGCACTGACCGGTGTCAGTCTTTGCTTTGAGGCTAGTTGAGGCTAGGTAACAATGAGTAAAGACCAATACCATTCAAATCATACGGGCTCCGTTCTTTACCGGGAGATGCAGGTGGTTCGTTCGCCATCCCTCCATCCCCTCTCTGTGCGCTAAGTTGCTGACTGGAGCGCGGGCGATCGGACGGCCCTGGTAAATACGATGTATCAGTTCGGTACTAGGTACGGGTGCGGCCCCTCCGGGTAACCAGCAGCCAATCAACCCCTGCCGCCCTCCTCCATACGTCGCCGTCTCCTCCTCTCTCTCCACCACCAAGCCTTTGGCTGCACTTCAGCCTTTCCTCTCCTTCCTTCGACTTCATTTTCCCTCTCTTCCTAGGTTGATCCTCCCTCTTTTCCTCCTCTTCCTCCTCCTCCCCCTCCCTCTCTCACTCTCTTTCCGACTTCCTCCTCTCTTCCCTCCTTCGCTTTCTTCACCCCCGTTGCGTTTCCGCTCCCCATCTGTATTCACTATCTTCCTTCGTTTATCCCCCCCCCCTCCGCCGAGTCTTCCGCTCATCCTCCTCATCCGTGGCCCGTTCCCGTGGCCGTCCGCTCCTTACGATAACAACAATTCCTTTCGTCGCCTGCACGCTTCTCCAACCCGAGTCAATTACGACTTTTTTCTGCGGATTTTCTTCCCCAAGAGTCTCTGCCAGATTTTGATTCGACTCGGATTCGTTGAGAAGGCTTCTGTCTAGCCGCCGTTCGGTGCATTTCGCTACCTTCAACCCTCGGCCTTCGACCGTTTCATCATTACGAGGTCCTCTTACTACCACCTCATTCATTAATATCAAGTTTGTTGGATCTGTGGCTCACTGGGGTATTCGATGGTCTCGATGTGCAAATAAAGACCTCCAGCCAAAGTCAGGCTTTCCAAAGCGTACTAGGGAAGTCGCATCGGTCTGGAGGTCCCTGTGTGCTTGGGCTACATCAACTGTACTCATTTGCAAACCACGGGGCTGGCCGAATATATCTGCAATATTTAGTTATTACATAGTATCAGCAGGTCATCATGGCTTCGATATCTTTGCCCCCGCAGCACCCAATCACTCCAGCATTCTCCGAATATCTTCGACCCATCGATCGGTCACCTGTCGGTCACAGCCGCCGCAACTTGACCATGTCAACTCCGCTCCCAAACCCACCCTTTGTCTTCCCGGCACAAGACCCTGGCGATACGGCGTCGGAAGCTCCAGCGACTAGACGCAGGACTCCCCCGCCCCTTCCGGCTTTCTCGTTCAATCCAGGGTCTAACCACTCTGCACAGCCGTCAATGCCGAATCTCCCTTTGAATAGACCAGGTGGTCATCGGCGACGATGCAGCGAATTTGTGGGTGGGGATCGTTTAGCCATCCCTGGACCCGTAGAGGCCATCCAAGGCAACGATGAGAGTTCAGGCTCGACACCTGCCAAACTTCCTGCTCCAGGTCCCGGCTTCGGTGCAGGCAGCCAAGGAAAGCGGCGTCATGCCCACCGACGCTCAGCTGCTATCTCTAGCGTGGACCTGACTGCAATCTCAAATGCACTGGACCTGAAGCCCACTATCGAAAGTGCTCCCTGTATGCCGCCAGATCCGATGCGAGAGCATCATGCTTCAGACGAGTCCACGCGACCTGCATCACAATCGGCTGCCATACTGTATCGAAATTCGCCACCTGCGTCCCCTCAAATCGTTGTTGAGACAGAATCACCGACTTCCGTCAAATCAAACGATGAGACTACCATCCCTTCACCATGTTATTCTTCGCCTGAACAGTCGCCTGGACAGTCGCCTAAATTTCTTGCACCCATGAGCGCATCGGATCCCGACTTCTCCACTAGAAACAGTGGCGTTGTCGAGATGAGCTCTGCAGTCGAGTCCAAGCTTTTCTCAAACGAGAAGCCCAAGCCTAGGCCCAGGACTGCCGATGCTTCTCTAATGCTAGATCAGCACATGGACTCAGGCATTGGGGATACCTCATCTTTCAAGCGACCGCTATCTGCAGCGGGCCATTCTCGGAACCGCAAAAGCTTTTCTTCGGGAATTCTAGATCATCTTGCGGGCTCGTCAAGACGTTCATCCTCGTCCAGCAACACGGGAAGCACTTCGGGTACCTCTGATCGTGATGCCCGCGACTCTTCAGATTCTTTCGATACACATAAGAGGATCTCGAAGGCGAAAAAGCGGCAGAAGAAGGTGCGCTCATGGGCCGGTGCCATCTTAACCAGAGGTAAGGCCAAGCGACATGCGAAGAAGGACATGAGTGAAAATATTCAGCCTTCTGTCCCCGCCCCTGCGATTACGAGAACCAACTCCGACCTTGGATCGGGACTAGACGTGGACTTCGATGATGATACCATTGTTGTTATCCGCACGCCTACTAATCCTGCTACACCAGACGCTCGTCGTCCCACGTCTCATGATTCAAATGTACCATCTCTGGAGCATTCGTGGAAGCCAAGGAGCTTTTATGAACAGACAACCCAAAATGATGCTCTCAGTCCTGTCATCGACTTGGATGCAGCTCTGGGGCCATTCAATACGCCTGACATGCACTCTGGTCGTGTTGCGGAAAGTGGTTTCTCGGCAGCTACCAAGCGCATGTATAGTGGTGGTAGGCGAGGTGAATTTGTCGGTCCAGAGATGCGTTATCATCGCCGTGCAGAGAGTGCACCTGAAATGCCACCCTTTGACCGCAGTTTTCTGGGAAACAACCGATTCGTGAATACTTCGACATTGGAGAATCCAGATGTGCTTTATGAAGAGGAAGAGGATGCTTTCTTGGCTGCTACGAGCGAGTCTCCAGCTGAAAATATTGAGCGCCCACTCTCGCAGGTCATCATCTCAACTTCGCGTGATGATGCTGAGAGTAGATCCGAGGAAAGCAAAAGCAGCTCTGAAACACTTACTGCCCACCCTGTGGTTGACGAGGTCCGTGACCAACCTCACACTGGTCTGGGGATTCAGGAAACTGAAACTCATACTATGTCGTCTGCCGATGCTTCTTCCTCCATTCAAGAGGATCTCAGATCTCGTACTGCATCAAACCCTATCCATCAATTGCAGAATGCGGGCAACCCCTTTTCTAATTCGCCGAGCGATTCAGTCGATGCCGCCGAGCAAGAAGCATGGCAGCACCGCATGCCTGTTCCTACAAGTCCCGACGTCTCTCCGCGATTCATGGCTGCTGATACTCGACCTACCACCTCCCCAATGGAGCTGACATATAACATCCCTCCACTGTCTCTCCAGGGAAGCACGCTTGTCTCGAATTCCTCTTTTCCGTCTCCCGACTTCACCGGCTGCTCATCGGATGCCCCCCGGTCGATAACTACACCATCCACGAGTGACCATAATTTCTCGAATCCTTCATACAATCCATCCATGGATCTTCCACAGACGTCGGTTGAGGATGTTCCTTCTCTCACAAGCAGTGCATCCACGACGACGAATACACCCCATAGATTCTCTGGCACATTCTTCGGACGTCCTCGGCTGTCCTCCGATCGTTCTGCATCATTCTCTGAGGCTGTGCGCCGCCGCACTAGCCGTGCCAACAGCTATAAGAGGTCTAGTCTTGCCAGCCTCTCTAAGCTCGTTGTTGGCTCCCAGGGAGAGAAAAGCAAACTGAGTCATGAAGAGAAGCCACCTGAAGATGAGCCCGAAAAGTCCAAGAGGAAATCTCACCGGATCAGTCGTTTGATGCACTTCTGGAGGAGCAAAGACAAAGACAGGCCGCATGAACACGGGGTTCGACAAGAGCCACAATTATGAAACCACCCTTTTTTCGAGACAAATATTGACACATGTACATATTCAACCTGATCATGATTCGCTTCTCAGTGATCTTTGCAAGATCTCAGATCTCTTCACATCTTTTTTCTCTTCTTTCGCATTTATTTTCTTGATCAAGTTCCCCTTTACTGCTGTTAGGGTAACTGACGAATTTCTTTCCATTGGCATGTGATCGCAAGCGTCAGAGTATGAAGCTCTATCCTTTTCCTCTTTTCGAGATTTCGTGTCTCTCGTTCCGGGCTTGTTGCAGGTTGTGGGCCAGTTCAATTAACTTGGCTTGCCATTTCCCCAAGCTACCAACTTTTTTTTCATCATACCTTCTCTCAGCTCCTCCTCCCTTCTCACTCCATCTCATCCTGACCCCCAATTTTCGGAAGGGCAGGGCTTGTTCATCGTCATATCCCTCCATGGGACATCTGATGTTCTTTCTGTTCTTATCGGGCTTACTTACATTAGGGAGGGGATACTTTGATTTTTTTTTTCTTGGTTGGTCGAAGCTGGTGGTTGCTGTCGGTTTTCATGGACTGGAGGCTCTTTCTGACGAATCTAGCATGAAGTCTTTATATGGATACTGAAACAGCCGCTTACGGCTGCAATGAATGCACATTCTGCGGCACTATATTTGGTGGAGCCTTTACACCTTCATTCCCGTGTAAGAAATCATTTGTACTTGTAGGCTCGTATTTCATCGATGTGTGAAGCAAGTGGAGGAGATTTGCGCCGGTAACGATCATTAAGGTTCACGCTTGAGGTTTGTCGAAGATGTACCTGTAGTTGTGATGTACCCCGAACCCGGGAGCCCCACATGCCGAACACCATAAAAAACTCAACTCTGTAGCCGTCGCTTTCTTGGCATCGCGAGGGAAGCTATCGATATTATATCTAGTATACATCTATATTTAAATAAATAGAAAAATTGATCTCGACTATCACGAGACATGGGCCCCTCCAAGAAGTCCGCGAAAGCCTCCTCCCAGAGTCGTGGCGGCAGCAAAAACGAACCCAAAAAATCTTCGAGGGGTCCAACTACTCAGGGCAAGCACCAGCACCGGCCGCAGAATCATGCTGAATCGACCGCCGCAAATCAGATCGATATCTCCGCGACCATCCCGCTGACCCTCCAGCAACTGCTCCTGAACGTCTTCAAAGCGGCCCTACTCACGCATCGAGTGCCTAGCAGCAGTAGCAGCAGCAGTCGGACTGAGAAACGCGATGGCGATGGCGATGGCGACGCGGGTAAAGCGGGCGGTATTGGTGCCGAGGCCGTAGTAGCTGAGCAACAGCAGCAGCAGCAGCCCCAACTGGACATCAAAGGCCTCATCCAGACCATCAAGTCTCATCTGTACAATCGGGACTTCGACTCGGCGTTTACGGACGCCGATGAGGAGCTCCTGCGTGCGTATGCTCTGCGCTGGAGCTCGTCGCGCGCGTTGGGCTATGCGGGGATCTTTAGGGCTTTGTTGGGGGTGCTGTTGAAGCGGGAGGGTCGGGATGCTGGTGCTACTACTTCGGTGGTCGAAGGTGATGATGCGGAGGAGGAGGAGGAGGAGGAGGAGGAGGAGGAAGAGGGGGTTAGTGGTCATGTGGTTTGTATTGGTGGCGGCGCGGGGGCTGAGATTGTTGCCCTTGCGGCTGCTTGGAGGGATTGGAGTGATGCTTTTGGGGATGGGAGGAGGAGGAGGAGGAGGAGGCAGCTGGCTGGTGCTGGTGCTGGTGCTGGTGCTGGTTCTGGTAGTGGAGAGCAAGAAGGAGCACGAACACTCGCTGCTGCTGTGGATGATCTCTCTTTGCACGAGACGAATGACCCGGAGGCTCAGGCTACTGCCACGGTCGAGGAATCGTCGACACTCAATGGACAACAACAACAACACCAACAAAGCCACCGGCTCTCCGTCACAGCCATCGACATCGCGGACTGGTCGCCCATCGTCGACCGACTGGTCTCCACCATCCGGTCTCCCGCCGTCGCGGGGTCGGACGCGCATCCGGCTCCTTTGTATCGAGATGCGGGGCTGTTCAGCCTAAGCCAGACCGATAATCGTGGTCCGGCCCCGAGCAGCAGCTTCCAGGTGGGCTTCCAGAAGCTGGATGTCCTTTCGGCCTCGGAGGAGGAGCTGCGGAGGCTGATGCAGCCGGACACTGCCAGCGGTACCGTCCTGGTGACGCTGATGTTCACGCTGAACGAGCTGTTTTCGACCTCTATGGCCAAAGCCACGGGCTTTCTGCTACGGCTCACGGACATGCTGCGGCCGGGTGCGGTGCTGCTCGTGGTTGACAGCCCCGGTAGCTACTCTACGTTGAAACTCGGGAAGAACAGCGCCGGTGGCTCGGGCGAGTCGGCGAGTAGCAGCACGTCGGAACGACAGTATCCGATGAAATTCCTGCTGGATCATGCGCTGCTCTCCGTCGCGACGGGAAAGTGGGATCGGCTGTTCTCGCAGGACTCGCGCTGGTGGAGGCGAGATGCGGCGCGGCTGCGGTATGGTGTGGGGGATGCGGCGGGCTTGGAGGATATGAGGTTTCAGGTGCATATCTATCGCCGCTTAGTGGACTGAATTCTCCTTGTGTGTTTGCGTTATATATCTTGCTGTTTTGGCTGTTGGTTTTCTTCATTGTTTACGGCTTCTTGGATAATATATGCGGAATGTTACGGTGTGCATTTGGTGAAGACTTGGTCCGCAGGACTGTAAGAGTGTATGCTTGGATGATAACGGATCTGGAGGATTGAGGGAGAGAGAAGAATGTGTATGTTATTGCTACAAAAGATAAGAAAGGTGGTGTATGTCAAACAGGAAGAGGAAGGGGAAGACACCAAACAACATCAGTTTCGCCAGGGAGATCATGCACGCCCGAGAGATCCATCCGGGTCAAAAGGAAAAAAAAAAAACAATTAGGCAGACAAACAGAACTACATATCCATTTCCACTTCTGTCTTTAGTTTCTCAGACCCAGCAGAAGGCTTGTGTTCTTGCCACCTTCCTTGCCGTCGTTACCCGGCAGGTATGTCACGTTGGGGTTGCTGGCCAGCGTGTTGGCGATCTCCTTGCTCGCCTCGATACGACGGATCTCGATCAGCCCGCTGCCAGCCTTGGCGACGGCCTTGCTGATGATATCGGCACTCTCGGCCTCACCCTCTGCGCGGATAACGTTGGCCTGGCGCTCCTGCTCGGCGCGCTCGACGATGAAGCGAGCCCGTTCGGCATCCTGCTGCGCGATCTGCTTCTGCTCGACGGCGCGCGTGAACTCCTTGCCGAAGGTCATGTGGGTGATAGAGACATCCTCCAGGGCGATGTTGAACTGGGCCGCCCGCTTCATCAGGTCCGTGCGGATGCGGTTGGAGACGGCCTCGCGCTGGGTGATCAATTCGGCGGCATCGAATTGGGCCACGATGGCCTTGAGGACTTCGTTTCCGATAGAGGGCAGCACACGCTCGTCGTAATCGGTACCGTATGACTATTCAGAGAAAAACAGAGCAATGGTCAGAAAGGCGTCAACAAGATTTGGGGGGAGGGGGAGGGGGGTGGTTGCGAACCTGGTAGATCACCGGCAGCTTCGGGACATCAGGACGGTGCAGGACTCGCAGGGTCAAGCTGACCATCTGCAAGTCTTTACTTCCGGTGGTGGTCGAGATATGGCGGGGCTTGGTGCGGACATCGTAGATGATCGCCTTCTGCAACCAGGGGATGAGGAAGTGTGTGCCTTCGTTCACGACCTTCTCCTGCACACCGGACAACCGGTCGAAGATGACGGCGCGGGTTCCGCCACGGACATCGTAGAGGGATTCTCCGAGGAGCCAGAATCCCACAAATGGAGCTCCGTATGTGAACAAGAAGCGGTTCGACATGGTGGGTGATGTGTTGTTGGGAACGAGAAAAGGGAAGGGTGTGACAAGATGGAAGCTATTAAGTTCGACGAGGTATTCAATTCCCGCTGCACTGAATAATGGATGTGAGGAGATGATGTCGCGGGAGGCTTTTCGCAGGCTGTCCTGATCGGGACTAGTGCTGGGCGGTCTCGTTCGACTTCGACCTTCGCCCGTTTCGGTCCGAAAGCCAACCTCGACTTTCTTCCCCTTCTGTTCTGCCTTACCTTCGTCCTATCTTCTTTTCCACTCCGCGTTTCCTAATACCCTGAAACTCATCGCATACTTTCACAATGGGTGGTGCTCTCGATCCTAAGAACGGAATGTGAGTTCTTCCCTCTGCGGCTGGTGCCCTCACCGCGATCCCTAGCTTTTCCGGAGCACGGCTATCGTGCGGCTCTTGTCTACGGAATTCCTCGAGCCCAGCCTGTGCCGATGAAATAGACGGCGAAAGGGGATGCATTGATACTTAAGAACAATCACTAACGTGTGGTCGCTTTAGTTTCCTCGGCACGTGGGGTGACCTCGGTATGTCTCTTGAACCCTCTCTCTCCGAGCGTGATGATGCAGCCAACGTCCTGGGGCGGCAACCATACCTTGGATTGGGAATATGGCATGCGTTATTCGCAGATGATCAGGCTCCAATCGATGCTGGATGCTGCTCAAGATGACGATCACAAGCGATGTCGCCTCGACCAGCCGACAATGGTGTGGCTGACCTTGAATCATTCCAGGCTGCCCAACTCCCCAGCGTATCACCTCCTACTCCCTCTCTCCCAACCGTCAGCGCCCTCTCGCCGGTGCCGGTCACGCCGCCATCTTCAACACCTTCCGCAGATTCAGACACCAAATCCTCTACGTCGCTCCTCCCTTCATTGCCGCCTACGCCCTCATGAACTGGGCTATTGAGCGGTATGCATTCCCTCTACCCGTCCATTCTACCTGATGCGCGCTTTTGCAGCGACTGGATGACTAGAAGCTGACACTGTGAACTTTTTTTTTTTTTTTAAAAAAGCAACGAGTACCTCAACTCCAAGCCTGGCCGCCTTCTCGAGGGTGGTGAGGAGTAG
Source organism: Aspergillus floridensis (assembly GCA_012184565.1). Lineage (NCBI taxonomy): Eukaryota > Fungi > Ascomycota > Eurotiomycetes > Eurotiales > Aspergillaceae > Aspergillus > Aspergillus floridensis. Next base: position 5,819 of record WOUI01000274.1, on the reverse strand, counting down.
ATGTAACGTGCGATACCAAGGGGATCACTACGGGGAAGAATTCTAGCCCAGGAAGAATGCAAGAATTTGCTTAGTGATTGCGATGTACAGTAACTAGAAGCAATCGATTGTGTTGCGTGTGTTGCTCTGCCTACGAGTGGTTCAAGCGTGGAGAAGGGGGGGGGGGGTTTGTATCTGTAATGGATGCGTTTAGATAGGTCGGATGGATTCCAGATCCAGGCGACCTTGACCAATCGTAGTGTCCGGCCATTGCCCTGCGCTGATTGACCTTCTCTGTTCTACGATAATGCAGTTTGAATAATCTCTCATGTCTTACACACCCCTTGAGCTATGCATCGATTGGAGTGTATCTTGTCGCTTTGGCCGTGAGGATGCTGCTGCCCAAGTGCCTAAAGGGCATGTTTTACTACCTTTTCCCCAACAGCAGCAGCGCACAGGCCTGAGACGGCCATTGTTCATGACGGGTACTGAATGGAATCTCTTACACAATGGTCAATGTCACAGTGGAATGTCTGCTTTCTTATCCAGGTCTCATTTACAACTCCTAAGCTGTTTAACAAGAGATGATCAATGTAATGTATTGTAGCTTGATCCCAGAAAATGACCAAAACGGGTCAATGAAGAGAGAATTTGGGAAGAAAAGGCTAGGAAAACGGCGAACCGGTACAGTCAATTACGCCCAGTATCTTACGTACTAGTAACTTTAGTTTTAGTGGACTCAACTTCCACAGCAAGTGTTAGTTGACATACTCTAAGATACCACTAACTTACCAGTCCAGACAGCACTTCCCCTCCTTTATTTTTTTTCTTCCCTCGCTGGATTTGGAAACCCCCCACTCCGCATGCGCTCGTCTTTCTTTTTGTCTTTCTGCCGTCCCTCTTCTTCTTCTTCTTCTCCTTCTTCTTCTTCTTCTTCCTCTTCCTCTCTTCTTTTTCGGTTCTCTTCACTCCCTCACTCACCTTCTCCTCTTCGTCCTTTTGTTTTCTCTCATTCGCATCTTTCGCGTACTTCTCAACCCGTCACCATGAGCGACATCACTCACCCCACTATCAAGGGCAAGTTCTTTCGCACCACCACCACCAACACCCCTCCATCACTGCTCAGTTACCCCACCTCGCCTATGTTGGGACTCACTCTTCCCAAACCAGTCCTTGGATACCTCTCAATGGACCAGGCAAGCTCGGGCTGACTTGACAGTGCATCTACTACCTCAAATTAAACCCTCCTGTCAATGTATAAAGACTAGAAATACCCCATCATCGCTAACCTCTTGCGCTCTGCAGATGGCTGGTTCTCCGAGCAGTCCAACATGTGGCCTGGTCAGGCCATGAACCTCAAGGTTAACCAGATTCTCCACCACGAGAAGTCCAAGTACCAGGACGTTCTCGTCTTCGAGAGCAGCGACTACGGCACTGTTCTCGTTCTCGACAACGTTATCCAGTGCACCGAGCGCGATGAGTTCTCGTACGTCCAGCCTCCATACTTTGTTCCTGTGTTACCATGCAGCCCCTCTTCTATAAGGCAGGTTTCACTTGCAGGACTGACCTTAAATCGATGATAGCTACCAGGAGATGATCACCCACCTGGCCATGAACTCTCACCCCAACCCCAAGAAGGTCCTCGTTATCGGCGGTGGTGACGGTGGTGTCCTCCGTGAGGTCGTCAAGCACGAGACCGTTGAGGAGGCCATTCTGTGCGACATCGATGAGGTACAGACTACCAATACAACCTTCCCATGAGAGGGGACGTTCCAGCTCATGCAGTTCTAGGCCGTTATCCGTGTCTCCAAGAAGTACCTCCCCGGCATGAGCATCGGCTTCCAGCACCCCAACGTCAAGGTCCACGTTGGCGATGGCTTCGAGTTCCTTAAGCAGCGCCAGAACGAATTCGACGTCATCATCACCGACAGCTCCGATCCCGAGGGTCCCGCTGAGAGCCTCTTCCAGAAGCCTTACTTCGAGCTCCTCCGCGATGCGCTGCGCGAGGGCGGTGTCATCACCACACAAGGTTGTTCGTCGCCTTTACTTTGTTCTCATCTGCCCACTTTCACATGCCCGGTCTCCTCTCTTACCCTACCCCTTTTGTCTCCGCTCTCTTGGTCTCTCTCCTTATATCTCATTATTTCTCTCATGCTCTTGTCTGCTTTCTTTGTTCCCCCTATCTTGTTACATGTACCCCTTTCGTCTCTCCCCCCCCCTTCCGCTCCATTCCCATACTCCATCTCTCGATTCACTCCACAATTTCAAACCCCTTTGAAACTAACCAAATTATCCGACTATAGCCGAGAACCAGTGGCTTCACCTGTCCCTGATCACCGACCTCAAGAAGGCCTGCAAGGAGGTCTTCCCCGTCGCTGAGTACGCCTACACCACCATCCCCACCTACCCCTCCGGCCAGATCGGCTTCATGGTCTGCTGCAAGGATGCCACCCGCAACGTCAAGGAGCCCGTCCGCTCCTGGACCCGCGAGGAGGAGGAGCGTCTCTGCCGCTACTACAACCAGGACATCCACCGCGCCAGCTTCGTCCTGCCCAACTTCGCCCGCAAGGCTCTCAACTAGATCACTTAAGCTTTTGTGTTATTCTTCTCTCTTGTTTGGGATCTGTGGCCTCCGGTCTTGAGGCGCCTAGGGCGGATGATAATCGATGAATGATCTGACGATGATGAATATAACCAAAAGATTTTCCCCTTCATTATCTTCATCCGACATGGTACTTAACAGTACGCAATCGAGTAGAAACTGATATAAGTAATGCCGCTCATGTCCGTTGAGTCGGAGCTCTGCACACGACCCAATTGGGAAAGGGTCAACCGACCGGCTTACCCCATACGATTTTGATCTACATGGGCTTGACAGAACGAATCCTACTAAAGTAACCAAAATAGAAAATCGTGCATTTTATCTTAAAACGACATTCGTTAAATAGGACTTCTCCTGAGGGGCCATCTAGGCCCTAGGATCAACATCGTCCATGAGAACCATAAACATGAAAATATAGGTAACAAGTCATCACGTCGCTAAAACAAGACGTCTACAGAATCTGCTGGAAAGCACGGTTGATGGGCGAGCGCACCTTGTGGCCCTTGTAGAAGTCAATGGTGGCGATGGCGCGCTTGCTGATGCCCTCGGGAGTGAACTCGAATTTCTGTAGAAATGGATTAGTGACGGAACATTCAAACAGGAAAATGGGCTGAGACTTACGGCGTAGACCTCCTTGTAAGGACCAGAGGCACCGAAGCGGTTGAGACCGAACTGCTCGTGAGAGTAGCGCTCCCAACCCATGGTGGAGAGGGCCTCGACGGAGAGGATGGGGATACCATCGGGGAGGACCTGGAGTCTGTAGGACTTGTCCTGGGCGTCGAAGACCTCGAAGCAGGGAACGGAGACGACACGGGCAGCAATGCCGTGCTTCTCCTTGAGGTAGGTGGCAGCCTCGATACAGATGCTGACCTCGGAACCAGTGGAGATAAGGGTGACGGCAGCGTCGGGGGCGTCAACGGCAACGTAAGCACCCTTGAGAGCGTTCTCGATGGTAGAGTTCTCGAGGTGGGGCAGGTTCTGACGGGTGAGAGCCAGAATGCTGGGGGTGTGCTTGGAGGTCAGGGCAGAGTAGTAGGCAGCGCTGGTCTCGTTACCATCAGCCGGGCGCCAGACCATGCAGTTGGGCAGAGCACGGAAGTGGGCAAGGGTCTCGATAGGCTGGTGAGTGGGGCCGTCCTCACCCAGACCGATGGAGTCGTGAGTAGCGACGTGGATAGCACGAACGCGAGAGAGGGCAGAGAGGCGGACGGCACCGGCGGCGTAGGAGACGAAGTTGAGGAAGGTACCACCGGCGGGGATGACAGTGCCGTAGGCAGCGAGACCGTTCATGACAGCAGCCATGGCGTGCTCACGGACACCGTAGCGGAGGTAACGACCGGACCAGTCACCAATGTTGTACTCAGGGGGCTGGAAGTCGACAGCGTTCTTCCAGCGAGTGTTGTTGGAGCCAGTCAAGTCGGCAGAGCCAGACAGGAGCTCGGGAACAACGTCGTGGATCTTCTCAAGGACAGCCTCGGAGAGCTTACGGGTAGCCACAGCAGGGTCGGAGGGCTTGTAGGTGGGCAGGCTCTTCTCCCAGCCCTCGGCAAGCTTGCCGGAGAGACGGCGGGTGAGCTCAGCGTGCTCGGACTTGTACTCGGAAGCATACTTCTCGAGGAGCTTGTTCCACTCCTGCTCCGCGGCGGCGCCCTCTGCGGCGTGCTTGTGGTAGAGGTCATAGACTTCCTGGGGAACGACGAAGCTCTGCTTGGGGTCGAAGCCGAAACGCTGCTTGACACTCTCGATGTCATCAGCCTTCAAGGGGTTGCCGTGGACACCACCGGTACCCTGGAGCTTGGAGCCGAAACCAATGGTAGTGGTCAAACGGATGACGGAGGGCTTGTCGGTGACGCTCTTGGCTTCGCGGATGGCAGCCTCAATGGCATCAAGGTCGTTGTCACCGTCCTTGACCCAGACGGTGTGCCATCCGTAGGCCTCGAAACGCTTGGTAACGTCCTCAGTGAAGGCGCACTTGGTGTCACCATCTGCAAACAATCAAGGTCAGTGGTCTGTCAAATGCAAGACGGTCGCCTCATAGCCAGGCTGAAGAGTAGACCATACCGATGGAGATGTGGTTGTCATCGTAGATGGCAATGAGGTTGCCAAGCTTCAAGTGACCAGCCATCGAGGCGGCCTCGCTGGCAATACCCTCCATAGCGCAGCCATCACCGAAGAAGCAGAAGGTGTGGTTGTTGAACAGCTCGTAGCCGGGCTTGTTGAAGACACCAGCGGAGTGCTTCTGGGCAATGGCCAAACCAACAGCGTTGGCGAAACCCTGACCCAGAGGGCCAGTGGTGACCTCGACACCGGGGGTGTCGTGGGCCTCGGGGTGACCAGGGGTGATGCTGCCAATTTGCTAGATGGGCGCCATTGTTAGAATCTGAAAGCGAGACACTTCAGACTTGGAGAGGGCTTACTCTGAAGCTCTTCAGGTCATCCATAGAGACCTTGTAGCCGAACAAGTGAAGGAGAGCATATTGAAGCATGCAGCCGTGGCCGTTGCTGTTTTGCAGGGTGTCAGTTGAAGGAGCTCGGGGGAGATTGGACGGCGTGCTGCACGCCAGGTCAAGCTTACGAGAGAACAAAGCGATCACGGTTGGGGAAGTTGGGGTTCTGGGGGTTGAAGGTCATGAACTTGTTGAAGAGAACGTGAGACACGGGGGCCATGCCCATGGGGGCACCGGGGTGACCGGAGTTGGCCTTGAAGGTGGCATCAACCTACACGGCGATTAGCTGGTTACTCGACACAAAAGGATTATCTCATCCGAAGCAATCCATTGCGCTGCTTTCGTCGAGAATTGTCACCGGGAGAGGGATATGCTTACCGCCAACAGACGGATGGTGTTGATAGCCAATTGATCAACGTCGCTGTAGCCCATGATTGCGGGTTATCTAAAGTCAAACGAATGGTAAGCAAGAAGCAACCTTTGTGAAAGAGAGATCAAGACTGTTGCTGTCAAGGGAGGGGAGGGGAGGGGAGGAGAGACAGTATATGAGGGGAAGGACATACTATATTAAACTCTGTCTATATGAAGTAGGAATTTAAATTTTTGAAGATGATCGTACCAACAATCAAATAGGTAAGATCAACACGAGATGGAAGAGGGGAAAGAAACACGAGGAGGGAAGAGAGGAGAAGAGGAAAGGGAGGAAGAAGGAAGAAGAATAAGATGAAGAGATTGGGGAGAAGGGAAAAGCGAGACGAGGGGCGGCGTGGGATGGAGGAGGAACAACGCCC